>QJNU01000043.1:0-224793 GCA_004154915.1 Monosporascus ibericus | reverse complement strand
CCCCCCCCCCCCCCCCCCCCCCCCCCCCCCCCCCCCCCCCCCCCCCCCCCCCCCCCCCCCCCCCCCCCCCCCCCCCCCCCCGCCACTACACAGCTGCGTGTGGGCGGGCGTGGAAACGGCTTGATTGCCTTCTCTGAGCAGCGAGGAACCGCAGTAGACACCGCCGCGGTCGCAGCTGGTTTGGCGCCTTAACTTCGTAGTGGTATAAACAGAAGATGTAGTGTAAGAGGTATGCTTTACCTGCAGTTCCTCGTCGTAATCACTTCCACCTGAATAAACTTCGTGAGAACGGGAGTAAGTGAAAACGGAGCGAGGCTGCAGCGTAGAGACATTTCGGCCCGGAGAAGAGAGTTCGTCAGCCGAGGTAAACTCATGGCAGTTCCTCCCTTGGGTGAACTAATAGGTCTTACGAGGAGACCAACCCCCGCGGGCATTTCACAGCAGGCTCTTCGACCCTCGTCCGGCATTTTCGGCTTAGCAGCGGTGGATACCCTTTTATGTCCCATCGATTTCAGGCGCTCAAGCCTGCCTGGCCATGAGCGTGACGCACTCATTGGATGAATGATAACCTCATCGCGTCCGTATACCACGTAGCCTGCTTTGCAGATTACAGTCGTGGCAAAAAATCGGTGAATACTTAACGGACATCGAGTAGGCCACAGCTTTCTGTACAATACAGGCTGTGACCAAGTTGGAACACCGAAGTCCGAGTAGTACGACTAAAGTCGCAAGCGTGAACATGCTAGCCCGCTTGCGGGTTTTCTACGACGTCTCAGGTGCCAGGAAGTCTGACCGGCTCCTTGGGCGCAGGGCTGGTGACAACTCAATCCACTTAGTCGACCGCTGGACAATGTGATCCACTGTCGTGGAGGGTGACCCGTTGTATTCCTATAAGTACTATCACGATAGTATATTTTCAATAAGTAAACAGGACGATGGTAGGTCAACAGGATGCAGGATATGGGAGGGCCTCACTTGCGCTGAATCTCACGCCGAGATCTCGGAGCAACTACGCATCCGCTGCTTGGGTCCCGTTCCATCTCCCGGGCCGTGATGTAGGCAAACAATTCGAACGCAGGCAAAGCTTGGCCATGAACGAGCTTCGGCACGTGTGCCGTCGCGGATAGTAAGAGCCCGCCCAAAACCTGTCGTCTTGCGATAATCATCAGTGTCCGCGTCTAGACAGATATCAATAACTATTGTATAAGCGGCGTTAGCCCTGAAGCCCAAGCCCTGCCATACCAGATGCTCGAAGCGTGCGAGAAGCAAAACCGCAAATAATTTTCTGTGCACAGCCAAGTAGAAGAGGGCCAAAGGATTGGGCTAAGAATACGTCTCATTACAATACTATAGCTCCTCCTTGACATCCTTTCTCTCCCTCTCCCGGGCTTCGTCGTCGCTAGCGACGTCTTTCTTCTCCTCCCGTTCATCCATCATTCTCTTCTTCGGATTCGAGGGTTCGTCCTCTCCGCGGTCCCTCAACACGGTCTCGTCCTTGGTGTCCGAGCCGGGATCGTCGTCCTCTTTCGTAGAGTTTTCCCCCGCGCCGGCCCGTGGTTCCGCGGGCGTATCTTCTTCCCGGGACTCGTCGACGATTCTGGCCACCTGCTCTACCATCGAGTCCTGATCATCAGGTTGTCGCGACTGCGTGGGTTCTTCTTGGCCGACTTGGATAGTCGGGGCTCCTTCGTTGTTCATGCGGGTCTGTTGCAGAACCGATTGCGTCCCCATCGTGGGGTCCGAAAGTGAAGGATCCACCTGTGAACTACCGCGCGGCGCGACGGCCTTGGAGAGGCCGACGGCGCCCTGGAAGAGGAGCTTCAGCGGCAGCCAGACCAGCCACCACATGGGGCCGTACAGCCAGCGCCTGAATATCAACCACGCGATGGTACAGAGCAGAAGGTAGAAAGACGTCTCGAGGTACCAGGTGTCGGTCTTCTGGCTCTTGAAGAGCGTGCCGAGGAGGTCGCGCGAGGTGGACAGCAGGGTGTCGAGGTTGGAATAGGACTCGGACAGCTCGGCCAGCGCCATTGTCGACTCCTTGAGCGTCCGGTGGGCGAACTCGCTACGGGAGAGCTCCGACGCCATCAGATCGTGCGTCTGGCGCAGGGACTGCGTCACGTCGTGGCTGGCGCCGACTATGCGGTCCTCCTTGGACATCTCGGCGCTCCTGAGCTGTTTCCGTCGCAATGGCGGCGCCTGGGCGGCCGCCGGGGAGGACGCGCCGGATCGCGGGCTCGCGAAAGAGGCGTAGAGGAGCTCGCGCTCCTGTCGTTGGGCGGCCTCCAGGTTGCGCTTCGCTGCTATCTGGGCTTTCCGCAAGTAGCTTCGACAGCTAAATACGGCAGAGGTCAGATGAGTGCAAAGTCCAAGTCTGAAGTAAGCTAGGCGAAGGGAAAGACGAGTAAAAGCAATGTGCGCTGCTCGCTTGCTTGCTTGCTTGCTTACCTCTGCAGTTCCTGGGCGAGTCTGGTCGCGCCATCCTTCAACCGTTCCCTGTCGTGCTGCAGCGCGCTCCCCGGCTTCCCCGGGCGGATATCTGTAATCTCCTCCTGCAGAAGCTCCAGATCCTCCTCCTGCTCCCTCAGTATCTGGTTGACCTCGGTGCTCAGCTCCGAGGCCACGTTGTCATCTTCGCCAGCGGCCAGCGGCACGGATCCGGGTTGGAAGTTCAAATTTGCGAGACGGTCGATTAACTCTCGGAGCTGGTTCGTCGCATCTTGCAGCGCTGTGAGACGGTCCTGTAGGTCCTTGAAGCGCTTATCCAATGTTTCCGGAGACATGTCCTACTTTGCGATGTATTCATGACAGCCGTACGTGGATGGATTGGATGGATGGAGGGTATGTGTAATCGAGCGCAATGTTGGAAAATGCACACTTAAGATTAAAGGGAAGTCATCATGATAAGTACATACATACATACATACATACATACATACATATAGGTAGGTACTGTACGAAGTACTCAGATAGGAGTGACGTACCAACACATACCCTCATAGAGTAGGTACCTAAGTACTTAGTAGCATGCACCAGCCACACGCGCCCCGAGGTCCGCCGGGGGGATTCGCAAATCTTGAGCCGTTCGCTGAGGGTCCGGAAAACAGCTTGAAAAGAGACCTTCAGTTGGACGGCCCGGTATGTAAGTTTATCAGGTAGCAAGCAGAAAGCAAAATTTCCCGCAGATTCCTTTCTTTTTTCATCTCGCGCCGGAGATTCCGATCGGCCAGTTATTAACAGAAAACGGGAATTAACGGCTCCAGACAAACCCATAATCCATCGCCATGATAACGCGGTTCATCACCGAGGTGAACACCAAGTTCAACCCCTTCTCCACCCGCTCCCGCGCCACGAGGCTCTTCCTGTCCTCCCTGCCGCCCAACGCCCGGGCCAACGGCATGCAGATAAACACGAAGCTGTTACCTCGCACCTCTACCGAGCCCGCCTCTCTGCACGTCAAGTTCAGTGCGTACATCCGGAAACAGCCCGAAACCCCACTGGCGACGTGGAGCCAATCAAACTAACATAATGCTCTACTACTACAGAGGACGGGAAAGAGATGAACTTGGACGGTGAGAAGTTGGGCATCAAGGGCATAGTTGAAGAAGTCGACAGACATTCTCGAGCCCTACAGAAGCAGGCCGACCTGACGGAATGAGTTTTATCTACTTGGACCAGGCTGTGCTTAATGCATCCGGCCGGCCTTGGAGTTCTCGAAGTCGTGCTTGGGAATTACACGTATCACCACGACATGTACAGATTCGCCGATATGAGGGGATAATGCCTTCAAACGGCGGCGTGGAGGAGGCCTTTATGCCCACATTTCGCGAATTATGTCGGGTCGGTACCGTATCTGCAGGGCAGCGTCCATACGTGCCAAATATTGTATTAATTGACCACGATATGAACGTTATCGAGTACCCCAAATTTCCGCGCAAAATATGTCCAGGAACACTTTTGTCTACCTCTACCAGAACTAAGCTTTTCAAGCAGCAGCGCCGCTGATGAAGAACCACTTGTCGATCGAGTTGTCGATCTTCTCGGGGACCAGATCCTCGTTGGGCGGCAGAGGAGGGAGTTGCTCGGGGTTGACGCGGCTCGGCGAGTGAGAGACGGTTATGTTGGTACTAGATGCCAAGTTAGTCCTCGTGTTGGCTTCTGCCATCCACTTTGGTGAGAAACTCACGTTGAGATGTTACCAGGCTGGGTCTTGCCGGTAATCAGCTTCTCCCACGCCTCAGCGCACTCGCGGATGACGTCCATGGCGTACCTAGAGATATTGTCAGATCGGAACCCTCTTTAGATTAGTAACCAGGCAGGACTCACTTCTTGTTCTTGCACTCGCCAGTGAACGCAAACTGGTTCTCGGGCTTTCCATCGGGGATCTTGTAGATACGGAACCACTCGTTGGTAGCACGGAGAAGACCAGGCAGGTGACGCTCAACATCCTCAACGTCGTTGAGCTTAGGAGCAAGAGGGTCGTTCACGTCCACGACGATGACTTTCCAGTCGGTCTCCTCCTCATCGAGCAGTGCCATGACACCGAGGACCTTGACCTGCTTGACCTGGCCCGTGTAGCCGACAAGCTCACCGATCTCGCAAACGTCAAGCGGGTCGTTGTCACCCTTAGCCTTGGTCTCGGGATGAACGGCGTTGGGGTCCTCCCAAGTCTACATGCAAGTGTCAGGGACAGTACGAGTTATGGGACACAAGCCGTTCCCGAATCACGTACCTGGGGGAATGCTCCGTAATTCCAGAGGTAACCCTTATGGGGGAAGCAGTTGCGCACATATCGGAGCTTGCCCTTCTTGATGTCTTGCTTGATGGGGTTGAGAAGTTCGTCCTTAGAGATCTGTACGGTTCAGATATGAATCGTCAGCGAGAGGGGACTCCCAGACACAGGCAGTGACGCAATGAGAATCACGCAGATGATGGCCGGAGAAAGGAAGACTGACCTCGAGCTTGGCGTTGGTCCATCGAGGAATCTCAACAACCATGTTGAGAACGGTTTGCTCCGGGTTGGCATAGAGCGGGATGTCATGGAAAGGAGAGACGGGGACGCCGTCCTTCTCGATGTAGACACGATGCTCCAAGGTATTGGGAGCAGCGACCTTGCGCACGCTGAAAGCCATTGTGGACGATGTAGAATCTGGCTTGTGTGTTTTCTGATCAAAGCAGACCGAGGCAGAGGTAGAGAAATGTCTGGCTAACTGGGCAGAACGCTGGACCGCAATGATGCCTGTCGGGAGACGAGATTTGCAACTATTGCCAGACAGCTGTGCAGAAGGTGGAAGGGGACGAGGTTTGGATTTGGACAAAGATGCAGTAGCGGTAGCGGTAGTGGTGGTAGTGCTGGCGGTTGTGGTTGTAGTGGGGTTCGGAGGAGGAAGTGGAGAGGGAGGGGTTGTTATTGTACCACCCGAGTGGCCCGCCAGCTTGATGATGTGATTGGGTTGAAATCTTCTAGTTTGCTGTTGATCTGCTGGTACAGGTCCCGTTACTGCTACCGAGGGTGGCCGTAGCGTCTGCCGGTTATAATATCGATACCTTGCGGGCTGAGGCCAATGATATATATGAGCTTGAGACGCCGATGTCGCTTTTGGGTGTGCTTCTGATGCCTTCCCGATCAGGGAAGGAACAGGGCGTGGTAGATTTAAGTGCCTGGCTGGTTGTTTCACTTGTCGCGGTAGCATTGGGGTGAGGTATGGCCAAATGAAGGGGGTCGGGGACTACATATGTTCTAAAATATAAAACAATCGAGAAGTATCGACGGGCCTTATCGTAGAAGCTAACTGACAATCAAGTTATTAGCCAGTACAGCGGGCGGCTTCGTGTATTAGCGGGAGCAAGTCCAAATGGAGTGTTGATCTCTTCTGTGCAAGCACGCAATATGGGTTTTTCTCCTTTTCTTCTTCTGCCGGCGGAAACGAAGATTACTTTACTGGAGCGTACCCTGTCGTCCGGCCAAGTGGAGCAAACTACCGCGGGGACCTAGGGCAGTTGTGGCTTGACCTACTACGATTATTCCCCAACCTGTTTTCGGCAACAATGCAGATTATATCTCAGCCACACATACATGTATACACCCACCATTTCCGTACAAAAGCAGCCTAAGAGTCTTGTCAACCCCAAAGTCAAATAAATATATATAGTCAATGTTCCCAGTAGATTCCCTACTGACCTTTAAGGATGTCGAAAGCAGTTGTTCATTTCCATTCCTACTTTCCCTTTCCCCTTCCCCTTTAATATCACTATATCGTTAGCTTAAGGGCATGGCCCTGTTTGTCAACGCGGGACCCATCAAATAATATATTCCTGTGGTTTTGGAAGACCGGTTATACTGTTTTAATGCTCTAAAAACTGTTAATAGATCAAATAATGCTTACTTCTCACGTCATCGGCTACAGACCATGTCTTGTTCTATTCTAAATCCAACATCATTTTAAGCCAGCGAATAGTAGAGTGTCCGTTAAGACCCACCTCCTTTATTCATATTTGATACTTTAATCTCACCCTGATTAGGTGCATTAGGTTATAGAGCTTGGTTCTTTCGTAACTGATTACCGATATGGTTTAATCCATCGAAATGATGTTGGATCCAAAAAGGTGTGCTCGAACCATTGTGATCGAGCTTATGTAGTTATATATGGTTGCATTCCAACAAATGACTTGTTCGCCTGCCCAAAAAAGAAGGATATTCAAGCTTTACCTTGTGGCTGTAAAACCCAGTACTGGAGCAATTAACGAACAGCATGAAAATTCAGCATAGTGTCTCAATGCTCCAGCTAGACGCAGGCCTATATCGTGAATGCATATAATGATACAAATGTATATCATCCTCTTGGTTATTCTAACGGGCCATTCACATATATCTTATAGGACCACGCACATCTTATGTAGTAAAAAAGTACGTTATACCAGTTCTCCAACCTTATTAGAAGCAGAGTGAAAAGTTCCCGCTTTAAGTAAGTATATATATATATATATATATATGCACGTATACATGTAGATCCAAGCAGGGCCGAGACTCTTTAGATGTTAACGTCTGTCGAACCCTATAGATTAGGGGTGTGTAACATTTGTATTATTATTTTATTATTGCCAGGGTATGTCATACCAACCGTTTGCGATGACCGTTTCATGCCACTGAGAGCCATATGCTATTGATTTTCGCGGTGTCGGACAGCTTCAACCGTACTGTCCACTAGTTAAAAGCGAAACCAATGATGCGTGAAGGTCCCGGACAAATCGAACCACCGTAAAATGGCTCCTCCCTAATCAATGGGTTATAACTCTACAAACAGCACATCCAAGTCGCGGACCTCCCTAGCAACGCCCCTGAACTGCGGCAGGATGTTATGTGCATATTGGGGCAGCCCCAGACAAGGTCTATAGATAGGGAGCTTTGTTCTCCATCTTTCCGGCAGATCGAAGGTTAGGAAAGCAATCGACTCTATTGTGCCTTATGACCTCTATATCTCCAGAGCCCCCTTCTAGGCAATTCTATCACCCCGGGGAGTAGTATTTTGTTTGATTACGATGGCCTAGGCCATGCGCCAAATGGGGGTGCCCAATACCGAACACCAGACCTCAGCGCAACGGATCTTTTCGCTATCTTGAAATTGCTATACCTTAAAGTGTAACCCCAGCCGAATATATTAGGTTTCATGTCAGTGATACTAGCTGCATCCTTCAAGTACGACGAGACAGCTAGCCGCGTGATTAGCTGTAAAAGGGTTGAAAGGTACCGCAAGTATTTCGGACACGTTGATGCTAGAGATCGCGAACCGTCTTCCGGATTTGCAGGACGTGCCTTAAAAAGTGAGCTAGGAAGTGGAGGGAGGAATTGTAGATGTAAACGGCGAAAGGAGAAGGGAGAAAGGGGCTGGTGGGACGAGTTGTGATAGATCCGGCCCTAGTGCGTCCTCTTGGCAAGGAGAAGATACCTATTTCATGACTTTCATCTGGACTTCTATAGGCCGAAGGGCATCACAGGATCTCTCTCGAGTGGTAGGCTAAGTCGCATACAGAGTTGGTGACTACGCTGTTTGACCACTCCCTACCTGCTTCCAGGCTAGTTACCCTTCATCAGGGAACAACCAAAGTAACCACAAGCCTTTGCTACGTTTCGCAACACTTCACTGGGACGCTCTGACATGGGGCCTATGGGCTATAGCGGCTTCTCCTTATTCTCGCTAGGACACACCTATGATACACGTGCGCTTCTAGGAGTTACTATCTATGTACCGAACTGCTGTCACAGACTCCGACGCCATACTTCTCTTCCGAATTGCTGTCCTAGACGGGCGTGCGTGGTCCTCTGAAACTGGCACTGGATGACCGACAACTGTCTGCTGCAAGCGCAGCGGCTCTGACGGGCTGTACGGATGGTATATCCCGGTGTCTCTTTGCTATGTGGTAGACGCAGAGAGTCAAAAGTTATTATATCTTCCGAGTACGGCTGTTCTTAGTTTTTAGACCTGGGCACCCAAGTTGGCCGTCGCGACGAGTGAAGGCCGGCTTGCATTTTAAGGGGCAGGATCATTTTGTTAGAAAATGAGGTCGTGCAAGGAATAGAGTAGATATGGGGACATATACGAGTATAAACATATACACACACAGATGTATACCATCAGCACGCAAGTTTAGCGATGAGGGTCCGAGGTATTGATACGAGCATGGTCGTGCCAGCAACCCCCCCTTTTTGTGGAGTGTAAGAGGCACTCGCGAATATAGTACCAAGCAAGAGACAGGGAAATCCTAAGCTATGCAAATACTTTATGAAAGTTCATAGTCACCGCATTAGTAAAAGAAGCATCAGGCATCGGTCACGGACCGTTAATGTACAGGTATGTGGGATGCGTAAGCGGTGACCCTGCAGGCAGGCCTGCCAACGAGGCATGCAGCTTGCCTCAGTTGCATTTCAGGGCGTCATTGGACCTTTTGAGGTACATCGACGCGCCAACCTGCAGGCTGAGATATCTCGAATTTTTTATGCAATCGACTTGGTGTAACACGGGTATTTGTCCTTACGCCCGATTTGGACTTGAGGTTTGTCGCAAGAAGTGTTAACCAGTGGTTCGTAGCTCTAAGTGGTAGCCCCCAAATGGATTTCCTATATGGGCGTTGGTCGCAGGAATTATTCCGGGCAGATGTTGTCACCTGATTTAGAGACGAAGTGCCACTCTCATTACCAAAAATCCAAAGTTCGGTGGGAACAGGGGTTCCTATAGGTCAATTCAAATAGCTTGGCTCAAGGGGCCGACCAATGAGAGCGGGGCGGCTTCCAAGATGGGTATTCGAGATACTCGCATGAGAGCCCTTGGCCATTGTTCAGACGACATGATGGTCTCACCCGGAAACTCAGAGACAGTTCATCTTTTGGGCTCCTAGACGCTTGATATTCACGTATCGTTTTAATTTCCCCCACTCAAATAACCTGGACGAGACCCGCTAGAGTGCGCCGCGCATCTGCTGATTCGGTTCGGTTGCGCAACAGGTACATCCGCTAGTGACTTATACATATGTGCGCCGCCAATATGAATCCCAACCTGTCCCAGATTGCCAACGAAATCCCCGAGGTCCTCAGTCAGTATCAGTTTCAGAGACGACTGACTCCTGAGGATAATCCGCTAGATTTAGATAGTGAGTGTGACTTTAGTCAGTGGATAGATCTCGATAAGCTTTGTGGCGACGGAACGGAGGAGGATCCCGAGAGCCGGAGCAAATCCGATGCGATATCCATGCCAGGACTCACTTCTGGCCCGTCCGAGGAAGGTGGCTCCTCCCCTCTACCTCTCCCCGAGGACAGGGCTCGTGCCAAAGCCCGGCTCGACGATGCCAAAAAGCAGGATGACGAGTTGACGATCCCACGACGCGAACTCAGGCCCAAAGGCCATCAATACCCGCTTTCCATTCATGTATTCAGTGCTGGAGAGGACAGCGTCGCCAACATGACTGATGACTCCAGAGAGAGCGCCGGCAATGAGTCTTCTTTTTGGTCGTCACCTTCTGGGGGCAACTCGCCCTTCACCGAATCTGGATCGTCCGAAACGTCCAAGCCGGATCGCGGAAGAAGGAAGAAGCCGCTTTCCGATAGAGACGCTGTTGCCGAAGTTCGCGAGCTGGGCGCATGCGTTCGTTGTCATATCCGCAAGCTGAAGGCGAGTTACCGATCTCGCAAGTCCTGCTGGGTCTCCACTAATGGCTAAAATAGTGTAACTGTCGCGAGGTCTGCGAGAAATGCATCGACCATGCCCAGAAGAAGGGCGGTAGTGCCTCGCCCCTCCTTGGCCGCCAATTATGTTTTCGCCGGAAACTATCAGAGATCGGCCTTGCCTTCGATAGAGAGAACGGCCTTGCTTTCGATAGGTTTTTCGGTATGCTCGTCACCCGGGGTTGCAAACCTGGTCGAGAGACAATGGCAATCCCCGCCAGTATTGAAACTAACTAGTGGTAGAAACTGGAGTTCCCAACCGGGGCGACGTTTGCGGCCCATCGGTATTGTCCATCTTCTTTGAGAATGATGTGTTGATGGAAAACCCACTAAGGATATGTGTTCTGGAACACGTGCAGCAGAGCAGATTTGGTGTTGAGACTGCAAACGGATTGCTAGGGAGCCGGGAATCATATTTCAGTTTGAATAGGCACGAGCCGCCACAATCTGAAGCGCTTGTGTCTTGGTCAGCTTTTCAGGCAGCAAACCGGGCAGCAACCCAGGGGGTTACCGACTTACAGTCAGCGCTTGATGCTTTCGTGTCGGTATGCGTGGATAGTAGACGGACTTTCCCACTGGTATGTCGCCTATGACTTCCAAGCTCTCGGAACTGTGTTGACCAGCAGACAGTTCGATATGATATCCAAGGTGCATAGAATGCGCTGCATGTACAGGATCTGGAAAACCGACACGCTGCTGTACTATCGTAGCGACTCCTACGGGCCTCTACGACCATTACCAGCCTCTGTTCATCGTGAGCTCAAGGGCATAGCGAGGTCTGCGATGAGCTCAGTTGAGCGGGACATCCTCAGTAGCTTCGACAAATTCCTGAAAGCTGGTATGCAGAAGCATGAAAGACTCCCAGCTTGGGTTTGTATGATGGAGCTGCTTCTCACTTACCGGGACCTCCTTGGATTTCTAGCGCCAGATCAATTCGGGACTGTTGGAGCTGGATCCAGTAAGTTATCCAGCCTTCCGGGCGCAAGAGTTGGTTCGCTGACGTCCACTGAAAGCCCCAGAGTTAGCTGTGCGGAACAAGACGACTGACATCATAAAAAGTCTATTCGTAACTTTGACGATCATGTTTGAAGGGTATTTTAAGAACAAAGCCCTCGAGAGCCATGCTGAAAGAGGAGACTCAGGCTCTCACGGTCGCGTCTGGAACGACTTCGTCTGTGAGTTGGATACGATCGATATTCAAATCCAGCAGTTCTGTGAGTATCCTTTCCAGCTCCTAGATGAAAGTGCTAACGTGCTTGATAGCGAATCTCATTTCGTACGAAGTTAATCCTGCTGATTACGTGCTCAATGCGCTCCTCAAGAAGCCCAGGAAGAGCCAAAATCAAGCTCGCCAGCCGAAGAGGCAGAGAGTGGCCTCCTAAGGACGGGTACGTCGCCGTCGCCTTGTGACTTATGGCGAATGGCTGCTGGATGGTGACCAGACTTTGACCTTTGTGGTTTGCACACGTTTCTTGTCACGATTTTCTCCTTCCCCGGCGTGGAAGGAATCATCTTTGGCATGATGGCCAAATATTTTTGATGATTTTATGGTGAGGCCACGGGCCTCATATATTCCAACGGCCCTTTTTAACAATTGACCCGCCTGCGTCATTCTTTTCACTAGGTGGTCAGTCTCTTCTGGATCATGGAGTTGGAGTTCTGGAGATACCCACTCTCATTGTATTTGTAGTGGCGTGAAATCACGACTAACGAGAATTACCGGGCTGGGAGAGCCTGTGGATTTCCTTTGGAGCAATGTTCGAAATTCTGTTAGCATGTCTGTATGCCGTTCAACATGGCCCGGATACCTGAGGCATAGGTGTACCGCTGCATCTCAGGTTAAAGAAGTGGTTGCTGTACGTAAACATGGGTGATTCATCTCTCTTACCTGCTCAGCGCGTGAGTGGACTGTTCACTATACGATCTCCGACCTCTGGCACCGAGTGTGGTTAGACTTGCCACTTGCTTCAGCATGCTCTGGCGGCCCGTGAGACTGCCCTTGCCCAATGATATCTCTGCGACAGAACTGGGAACGTCAATGTCGAAATTGTTGCGTGTACTGTTAGCACAATCACGCGCTCCTCGCTGAATGCCAGTCGTCAAAATAATGTTGGTCACGTAACCCAGTCTTCGAAGACAGTTGTCAACTCTGCGGTCTCAAACAGTCATATCTTCTAGTTTAGGCACCCGTGGCCTCACAATCGTCCATGGATGGGTTCGTGTATGGGAGTTTGGCACGGCAACCACTCATATTGAGAAAGACGACAGCTGAATTGGTCGAATACGCTCCTCGTGCCTTACCATAGAGGGGAATTTGAGACGAACACCGGACAATGACATACCACAGCATTGTGCGCTGAGAGAATGCGGGCTCGTGGTATAATCATTCCAAGAGGCGCAATCATACTGGTAGTAGATAAGTTAAGAGATGATGTGTATCCTCCACAGAAAGAGGCCGGGTTGGAATCTTGGAGAAGCCGGCTGCCGGCTGTGTGTGCAAAAAGCGATATCCACCATCGTCGCATTCTCTCTGCAGTTGGTTTCACTTTCTTTTCTGTCTGCCTAAATGACAGCTGTGCTCAAGTTGTTGCAGCTCGAAATGCACGTCGTACTGCTGTCGGGTTTCTAAATGCATTGTCTACTGTGGCGAGCTACATCGGGTTGCAAGATCAACATCAGATTATTTGAGGCTCAGATGTTGCAGCTGCTAACAGCTGAGGAGGACCCACTGACAGCCCTCATCATCATTAGAGCATGCATGGAAAAGTTGCCTTTGATTTCTCGGCGACCGACGTTTGGTTTCCAGTAGCAATTACTTATGATTTTGTTACATCCGAAGCCTCCTATATGAAACATGATGGTCATATAAAATGTCTCAGCCTTCGCGGTGGTTATAACCGTCCATAGTTGCATTCCCAACCATACTCATATATATTGATCTTGCACTTGAATACGAGCTGTTATGTAAAGCCAGGCGCTGGAAGGGATCTCCTTCTGGCGCACTCTCCGTTTGAGTACATGGGTAATTATATGATCCTGCCAGCTCCTGCCGGCCGATATAGCATGTCCAGGAGTATCACAATCACTGCCCGCTGCAATGATTACTCCCTTCCGTTGGTTTTTGGGGATAGCAAGGTGTTTGGAGTCTGTTAGAAATTACGCGACTGCCATGTCAAGAAAATGGACGATTTTTTATGACCTTAAAGATGCTATAGGGTAGAGACACTACCGGGGAATGTTGCTTAGAAGGCCATTTGGACGATGAACTACCTACATTGCTAGCATAGAGCAAAAATGGCCGCCTTATGCCTTCTTTGATATTCAAGCAGACGCCAGCGAACCCTCCGTAGTCGAAACCCCTCAGCTCAATCCATAATGGCTACTGGGATTATCTCCACAAGGCGAGGCAAAGGCCGCTACCGCATTGACCAAGTGTAAACAGCTTATGCCTGACACTACCAACATCGCGAGAGCCGCTAGAGCAACTGTTATTGGGATCATGTGAAATACAGAGTGAGTCCAACACTACAAGCAAATGCATCTCTCCTGAAGCAAGAAGGTTCAGGGACTCTGGCAAGAAAAGATAATACCCTACCGAAGATGTTATTCTACGACAGGATTTATCTAGAAGGGGCCATTATTCTGATGCCCAACACGCCTGTTGCGAAACAATGACTTTCTTGGGTCCTTTCGGTGGCATGAAGGCTACCGCTCTGACTGCACCTGCTCCTTAGGTTACTGAGGGCCGATTCCTGGGTTGTCGAAAATGTTGATCACATTTGTTGATATACGTGCAACATCTACACTCACATGAGTCTATGGTGTTCAGCAACGCTCAACGCAAGTCGAAGCATGCTGTTCTTTAAACAGCCGTAGGACTCATTACGGATCGGGTGAAATACCGAAGTGGACGTAAGCGCATACGATCTATAAACATTACGCTGGATACCCAAACGTACATACAAGTAAGCTTGCGATTTCCCTGGCGACTGACTTGCAGCGATATCGCCAAGGCTGCCATAGTGTATCGTTTCTGGTGTAAGGACAGCGCTGCCAGAGCAATTCTCAACCAAGGGTTCCTGTCACCGTTTTCCTCAGTACAAGACGCTTAAGCATTACGTACGGACGCGTCTAAGAACATCGTCCATGAAGGTGGAAAGCATCACGAAGCTTAGCGCTGCTACGGCCGACACCGGGCCCGGCACGTAGCGGCCGGTCTTATATTACGGGTCTCTACGAGCGGGTCACCGTCTCAGAGCGGAATAGAGTAGCAGTTAGCGGTTAGCCATCCCCCAAAACTCGCCTTTCCGAAGAACAGAATGGACATCTACAAAGCGCCCTATTCTCTTCTACAGGCAAACAGCCGTCTCTTCTTATGCGACCCTATATGCATACGGATGAACATTTTTGGTGGAAGGCCAGTCATGCAAGCAGGTCGTGGGTGGCATACCACCACATGACAGAGAATACCTAGTTTCGTCAGTACCTACTTCTTAGTAGAATAAGAAATCGCAACTTAAAGCTTTTTCGTCGGCTATCGCGACATCCCAAGATGAGCTAGACATCGTCAAAATGTATGGTTTGTATTTGCTTGACATCCCAGCACTGACACGTTGTTCAGGTATAGCGATATGGCGCGCCGGGTACCGAAGGGAGTGCCTGCCAAGTGCTACGTCGTCCAACGCGTCGAGTTGGCGTCAATTTCGCGTCAATCTCAACGCGCTTGGATCTATGCGGGGTTTCTGGTTATTCCCACCTTGATTCTCTGCTAACGCATCAGTTTTTTCACTCCACAGAAAACGGTGAAATTACCTACAGGCTCTTCAACTGGTCAGATATTGAACAAAATGGAGGATGGCCAGCTTAACAAACGCTTAATGCAGGTACGGCATGCTTAGTATTTGGGTTCTTACATCAGACGAAGTTTTGTCAGCCAGGCCGAATCGAACGACCGAGGGGGTTTCATGGTGTAATCAAGCCTCAAGAGGTATCCATACTTACCATAGAACTGCTGGCCTTCTGCCTCCTTTTATTAGCAACGACATTGTACATGTGGCTTTTTAGCTTGTGCGACCTTTTTCTAAAGGCCACACTTCGGGCTACATAGACGCTGACTTAGGGCCGGGCGAAGGGTCGCATCAGGTGAAAATATAGTACCCTCTGTCTCACATGACCATCAGCCAAAAGGCTAGCGACCTCGCGGTAGGGATCGTGGGTATCCTATCCCATGACAGTACAAATAAGTTAAGGAATAGTACGGTAAATAGGCAATCCAACTCCATTGGCCTTCCTGTGGAGTCAGCCACAAGTGCGGATACTGTCAACCATTTAACTGCTAACGGAGGTAGTTGTATACGAAGACCCGACGCGGGGTGTGGTGACATTTTGTTGTGATTCGGGATTCCCAGATTCGGGATTCCAAAGCACGCACCGGCGCAGAGCACCAAGGGACGAAACGGTTGTTGTAACATGGCCTCGATCTCGCCGAAGCAGGCGTCCACTCAGTTTCGTGCTTTCTCGCACACGCGTCAGTAAGTCCAGTCGTTTACTTGTTCCGTACAGCCCGCAGCGGCCTGGATACCTATCAGGTCTTGTATCCCAACTCCACTCAATGAGCATCCGGCCGATCGCTGCAGATGTATTTTTCCTGTCGTGTTCCTACGTTGGCGTACTTGCATCCGGAGTGCATGAGCTGGTCGACCTAGCGTCAGATCAGGGATGTTGAACCCTACCAGCATACGATATCCTCCATCTGTCTACGCAAACTCAATGCAGATAACACCTCATATAAGTTGATGTAGGTATATTGGCAAAGGATACCGTGCCCATCAACCGCAACTACTTCGTTCGCAAGTCTAGCGATGCCACTCCACTTTCCGTTTGTGTCCAATACCTCACACTTCGGGGTCGTTTATGCCCTATATATTAGATGTGTACGTACGAGGCAAAAATCCGATATTCTGGCTGACGACGACGGAGAGCAGCCAGGAGCTACACTACCTGAATACAATATTATATATATATATATAGTGAACCAATCACCCTCCATCCCAGCTGTCGTGCGCAAACTTCGACTCCTGTAGTAAGTAGACTTTGCTAAGTAGACAGGGCATCGTCGAATATGCGATCATCGGCGCATAACTTGACTGACCGCCAGAAAACATCCACAGGATCGCAGCATCCATAGTGGAGAACCGACTGGGTACCCAGGCCACATGCGTGGTGCTGTGTAGGTACCATACATGTCGCGGAGACCCAGGAAAATAGTTCCATAGACACTTTGTAGCTCAGACAGTGTTACCATTGGGCTGTCTGTCCCCGTCTTCTTCGGTACAGTAGGCCTCACCTGTCACGGCACAGGCAATCACCCCAATGCTGTTCACCCTCGGTTTGATGTGGGTTTTGGTACACGTAGGAGGTGGATTGGGTATTGATGTGTATGCACATATGTGTAGGCACGGTATCTAATGTAGGTAAGCACATGGTGTACGATAAACACTCTGTATGCGCGTTGGATACCCACCTACCTACCTACTATTAGCAGTAAGAACTTAATACCTCCAAGGCGCCTTCAATGGCCAGAGATACCAAGGAAAGATCGATAAGTGTGCAGCTGGGGGTTCCCGCCCGCTTCGTGTACCAATAGCAATCGATGGCACATTAGTGCCCAGGAACATGTGCGCCGAAATCCCCTGTCGCTTCTCTTTTTGTGCGCTGTTCTGGCTGTGCAACGGGGTCCGGTCCAAGCCCCAAGCCAGCGCTAACTGGTACCTACATGCAGTCTAGAGTCTCCCCCGTCCCAACCCGCCGCATCCTATCCCATGCCCCAGAAGACGTGAACCAAGATGATTGATAAGTCGACAGGCTTGAATGGGCACTAGCATACTAGCATAAGCCCTGCCGACCCTACGGTTAGTACTTCATCCCATGCCCAGCCCACATACCTGCTTCCTCTAGTTTCTTCTTTTTCTTCCCCAACCTCTTCAATATCCCAAGCAGTCGTTCATTCCGGCCCTCTTTTGTTCTTGGTCGAGTGGTGGTTAGCATATCAATTATGTGCGCGGTTGATTATCTTGTATGTTACCAATTACCAACCAGCCCAAGCAAGCTTCCCTGCCAAATGTACCTTGATCGTTGCGCTACTACGAAGTACAACTCCTGGTAACTTGGGTGTCGTCGGAGTTCGGACCACCAGCTGCAGTAGCTAACTCGACTAAACTCGTACCATCGATAACTATCCGTGCCCGCGGGTATCGTCGCATAAACCCCCCCAAGTTCCCAAGTCTCGACGACCTGGGTCCCCGTTTCCTTCTCCACTCAACACCATCATCACATCATCGCCTCCTTTCTCCTCCGTGCATCGCGACAGTTTTTCCTTTTTTGTTTCTGTTGCGCCTGTATCGCATCTTATACTCCGTGTTCTCAACTGGGAAAAAGGGTACCTACCTAGTTACTGGGTTGGGTCTCCACGCTGCGCTGCAGATTGTCTCAATTCGCGACAATCAGTTGCCTTCCTAATCCTTGGGAACACTCAATTCGTCGCTGTTCGTACATTGGAGTTCCGCGCCAAAACATCGAGTCGCATGGTTTATTTGCCTCGAATAGGATGACATTGAAATCCTGAAAGGGTAGAAAAAGCCGAGGAAAAGAAAGAAACCGCTTGGTCGTAGTCGCATGACAGTAAATTGATTGCGACGGACTTTTTC
This sequence comes from Monosporascus ibericus, assembly GCA_004154915.1. Classification (NCBI taxonomy): domain Eukaryota; kingdom Fungi; phylum Ascomycota; class Sordariomycetes; order Xylariales; genus Monosporascus; species Monosporascus ibericus. The sequence goes on along the minus strand of QJNU01000043.1, from coordinate 206,871 downwards.
CCGGGATACCAACCACGCACCGATTCGATCGCAAGCTGGAATGCTCGACGTGCCTCCTACGCATTCCTCGCCGTTTAGACAACTTGATATAAACGCCAACGCCAACACAATGTTTCCATCAATATCTGCATTGACCGTTCCAAGGGGCTTTCGCTGCGACCGGGAATTTAGGACTCCTGAACCTTGTGCGCCCCACGAAGGAACGGGCCTGCCCTCTCCGCCGCCGCGACCACGATTAAGACTTAAGCGTCGCAATGTATCGCGCTTGAATGCGCCAACCAAACAGTTCCTTGCCTCAGTAGCCGCTGCTGATGTTCCTATACCGAGTGTCGAAGAACCCGAATCTGCGATGATGGATCAGGAGATGGACAACCTGCCGGATGTTCATGTACAAGTAGAGGACCTTGATGATATGGATATCTACGAGCACCTGCATTCCCGAACATTTTCACCTCCGAAGACGCCCGCTATCGACATTCCTCCCACCCTTTCCCCTGCGAAGTATCCCGACTGGTCTGTCGATGATGGTTGGGACAGTTCGGACATGGACTCCAACTCGGATTACGAATCCAGCAGGCCTTCTACTGCCTTCTCAACTCATACGAGTGCTTCGTCATTCAGTCGATATTCCTTGGCATCGGGCGATGACTGCCTTAGTCCAGAACCGGAGACCGAAGAGGTCGCCAATTCAGACGTCCGATGCGAACCGGACACCGTTCGTCGCAGGAAGCCACGAAAGGCTCCATGGACCAAAGCGATGACTGCGCATCTGTGGTCGACTTATCAACTCTATTTACAAGACCCTAAGGTCACGCCGATGCGGCTAGGCAAGAGCTGCATACCTCCGCATGGCGTTTGTTTGCGCGTAGCACGTGAAGCCAAGAGGACCTGGAGAGGCTCAAACTCGAAGTCGGCGGCTAATCCCACGAACCGGTGCTCTACCCCGGCTGCCGAGTCTTCCAAGCCGTTCGTTCAATGGCCTCATACGTGCGCTGCTACTCGTGGGTATCTTCGCGAACTATGTAGGTTGAAAGCCACGGCCAAAGCAGGACGCCGACGTCTCATGACTCGGAGTCCTACCCCCTTCAACAAGGCTGCTCATCGCCGCTGGAACCAAAGATCTACACCAGCACGCTCCCCTTCCATCTTTTCCGGAAATGACATGGCGATGTCGCTCACTCTGAGCACCTCCGAGACAATGCAGCCGCATGGTCCACTTGCACAGCTCGCTAGGTCGGAAGTCGAGCCGTTTCCGGATCTTATCTTATCAGCGGACTATGAACTCTGTGCGCCCTCCAACGATGAGGCGCCTGCTCTTAACCAGACTCACCTTGGCTCTCCTTTCTCCGCCAACACCTACGGGCCCAGCTCGTCGGCTTCCTTAGCTGCAAATCTCAGCTTGCCCAAGCCATTGAGCACTGTGGGCTCCCGCAAGTCGTTGAAGTCTCCTGTTCGCCTGACGAGGTCCCATTCAGGAACTCAGAAGCGAAGGTCTGTCAAGACTGCTGAAGACCTCCCACGAAAACGGCCCAGTCTTGCTGCTGTGTTCGGGGAAGAAATAACCGCTGCTGCGGGTAATGAGACGGACCATGGTCAGCATCAGCCAGCGCAACCCGGTCTGTCTCAAGTGGACTATGGCGATGATCCATTTCAGATTGCAGCACCAGCAGCGCTGCCTGAACCAGTCTCTGGGGGTTGTGGGCCCTTTTTCCTGGCAGCTTCCGCGGAATTGACATCGTCTATGCAGCCACCTCCCCTAGGCTCGCCCTTTCCCGGGTCGAGTTCGAGCCATTCTTTCCCGGCTCGATCGTCGGCGCCTATCAACTTGGACTTAGCTGGTCTTGGCCGACGTTTTGCAACAGTACAGCAGCCCACACAGAGGAGGCCGGAGACACCTCCCTCCGGATCGAGATTGGCATCTCGCTTAGCATACCTCGATCAGCGCTTGAGAGACTTCAGAAATCGCAGGCGTTCACAGTCACCATTCTGATGTCAAGTCGCTCAGCGACTATTCTTTCTCTCAAATATACTACTTTCTTTTGTACGACTATTCTGTTACGCCATCACGTCTTTTATGGCTTCGCGATATCCGTACGATATCTCAAATCCCACCTGCATAATGCATAATAGGGGCTACGACAATTGGCTCTCCGCTCTATGACATACGGCTCAATATACCCATGCCCTCCCACAGGAGAATTGTGGAATGGATGACTTACGACCGCTCAAGCGGGATTCTCTTTCTTTTTGCATAATTCTTGAGGGGATGATAGCAGTTTGGAGACCCAATTTATGATACGCTATTGTTGGCTTTGTGTCACATGGCAACTTCTTGTACGAAAACTAGGGCTTTTGTTCTTACATCATGAGGATCACGAAGGATATGAGATGATTTGACGTACGAGAGGAATGGACTCCTTTGATATGGATTCACAATTACGACTTGGCATATTCTCCCTGCCAGCCACGCACTGACGCTGGCTCGGCTTTGAGAATATCGGCGTTTGGAAACAAGAACATGAGTGTTCAAACGATTTGACGAAGGTTCTGGGCTATGAACGAATAGGTTGCATGGCATGGCCGTTGCGATAGACTTTGACGATAGAGAATCGATCAAGCCAACTCAAGAACCCTCGCTTTTCAGATGTGACCGTGTAATACATGATTAAGCCTTCTACATATGAGACAGAACAGTAAACTTGCTTGCGTCCATTAATTCATCTTAAACGTCCACTTGCTTTTATAAGGCTTAACCGTACTATTATGACCAAGTATGTTTTTATAACACCCAGCCCTGCTATATCCTCATGGTTTAATAGTAGGTGATGATGTGCTAGGTCAACGACTTCCTGCAAGGAAACTGCCTGCTCTACGATGCGATATCCCAGCGTTAGCCCGGATCCCGCATGAACACATACCTACCAATTTAGGTAGGCAGGTAGCTCCTGGTGGCTTCGAGGCATACTCGCTTTACATCGCTTGCGATCTGGAGTCTGACGGAGCCCGGCGGCTGCCATATATATACACACGTAAAGGCATATCTGCCGATCCGGCTCCGAAGGGCTCTGAGGCTCCGGGGGGCAGGGGGCAGGAGCAGGTGAAAAAGGAGGAGGTAGGGGAGGCTTCTGGGAACGGGCACGGCGAAAGTAAAAGGGACAGGCACTTGCTGAGGGTAGGCGTCCATGGCGGGGTTGCGAGGGGGAGACGGAGTAGCACAAGTTCGAGACCCGGGGCCTCGCGGTGGAGGAGGATGAGGGGAGGAGAGGTGGACGACGCCGCAACCGCCGAAGATGAAAGCGGCGCTAGACTTACGAGTCCCGTGGGAGGCGTACGCCGGAGACTATGAAGCCGTCAAGGTGTCCGTGTACCGGTTCGTCGGCATGCTGCATCTTGTCAGCCATTGAAGGGTCAAGCTGGGTAGCCGAAGAACAATTTAGACGCCTTGAAGACCGCGCTGGGCTGGCCGGTGAAGCAAGTAGCGTTGGTAACTGCCCTTGCCAGTCGTAGCGTCCCGTGTCGATGAGGTACCTGTACTGGGCTTATGCGATGATAATCACGGGCATTCATCGCAGTCCGCCCGGCACTATGAATTTCAAGTTACATCACGCAGCAACATCTATCGAGCGGCGATATGAGATATGTTTCATTCTTTCCATTTGAGAGCTAGGCATACTCTGAGGGGTCCTATGGCGCCCCTACTTAACGGTACGATCGCTTCCCTTTCACAAAATAAAATACTGTCGGCTACTCGGAGAGCGCCATTCCTTCCATCAAATTCATCAAACATCATGTTCTCTGCAAAAACCATCAACTGACAGACTCTATCCATCAATAAGACAGCATCCGTTGTTCTCATTTCCCTCGACACCAGTCGCGCGGGGTACGATGTACTGGGCACCGCGTCACCACCTATTTCCAGCAACGTGCGTAAAGCAATGCGACCGTGTCTTCACCCAAAGGGGACCAATAGTTTCAGGCACTTCCCGCGATGAAGTGTTGAGAGTGTCCGGCGCCCTGTTAGCGGAAAGCCTTGGGCCCTTCCTCATTCGCCGGATGCGGCGTGTAGAGGGTCGGCCAGACAAGCGCCTCTATGCCGCGTTCTCCCAACTCGATACTTGCATAAAATGCTAAGTTCAGGGTTCCGAAGAAATCCTCGATCCTGCAAACATCAAAACCCTATATGCGTGACGAAGTGCAACAGGGCAACATCTAGTCAACCATTTCCCGGGTCGACCTGTGACGACGCCTCGCGGATAGCGGCTATCCTGTAGCCCATCTACATCCGTCGACGCCCCTGTTATAAAGGAGCAGTATCCTCCTATAGCTACCAGCTTCGATAATACCGTGGTCTGAACCTGCCTAGTCGAGTAGGTACTGTAATGAAAGGGAATCGTCACCAGGAAACCCGCGCTGCGGTCCCAGTTTGCCAAGGGAGGATTAGATATAGGCGGAGGGTGTATCCGCTAAGACGCTCCGTTGGTATTGGCAGTCGTGCGCAGGCTGTGTCTATAGGGGTACAAAAGAGGTCTTGTGGGCGTGACACACACTGGTGACGCTGCCCACATTATCCCATCGTCTCAGTAAGACGATTTTTCAAAAGCTTCGGTGGAAGTCATAAAATCATCGAGCATCGAGATACATGTCGAAGATCGAATCACTGGACGGCGAGAAGAGGGATGATTCCGATAAAGCGTCCGAGCTATCGGCATCCCTGGACTTGATGTCGCCATCTGTCAATGGCGACGTTGGAGATGGTAAGGTAGCCGGCGGCGATAGCGGAGATGTATGTGGGCAATTGCCCTGGCCTACTTTGGATCTGTGGGTGTGGAAGGAACACTGGCGGTAGCCGAACTGGCGCTCCTCGTTCCGCAGATTGTTGGACGGCAATCTCAGCTGCGGGTTCTTGAAGTGGAACAGATGTTTGCAGTTGGACATTTTCAACAGATGGGTAACGTATTCTTCCCAGAACCCAGGGCACATGTCGAAGAGATCTTGGATGCGGTCGGCCACAATCTCTCGCTGCACACCACCGAGTAGCCAAGTGGTCACTACAATAATCAAGTCAGTATCAGCCACTACAGAAAGTTCCCTGAGAAGGCAGAGTACGATCCTTTAGCGCAGGGAGAGCAGATTTCCAAATGTCCATCTGCCGGAAATCATCTCTGAACGATAAATGGGAAGAAGGGAGTCGGAGACTTCAAGGGCTACTTACTGGCAACTATCCACTTGCGCAGCCGATAGCTCACTTGGGCGTCGCATACCTGGTAGACGTATTGGACAAGCTCCGGGACGATATCCCAATTACAGCGGAGGTAAAGATCCTGTATGGCGTCCATGGCGAAGTCCTGCAGCGCCGGGAGCTGGATCTGGGCCGCAAACAGGTGCAGGTTGATGAGGTCCCAGTGCAGCTCGCTGCAGCCATCGTCCGCGTCGGCCTCGTCAATGAAGTCGTGGAAGCCCTTGCGCTCGTAGATCCAGTAGTGGAACAGCTTGAACATCTCTGGACACTGGTCGCGCAGCGACACGATGTGGCGGGCCTCGCCGTTCTCGATCTCGATGCGCGACGCGCCTACGAGCTCTCGAAAGAACTTGCACGACGAAACCAGGAGTTTCCTACCGATGATAAATTCCCGCCGCTCCGGGCCCACCAGTATCCTAACGGCCGCCAGTTCCGCATTGTTTTTGCTGAAAGCTTCTTGTTAGCCCCCTGGCTGTTCGTTCAACCTCGACGAGGCCAAGAACTCACCGGCTTGACAAGCTCAGCGGAGCTCGCCTAGTGGTTGAAGGCCTTCTCCCATGCATTGTCGCGGATCGTCTGATATGGCAAGGACGTTATTCAAACGAATAAACGGGGTCGTTCGATGTGAAGCAAGATGTCCAAGAATCGTTCGAGGACACCGGGAAGAAATACTATCCGGGGTCATTGTTCATGCTGACGAGCATTTGATACATCCCAGGGGATTGGCGTTCCCAACGAGGTATCAGGTATAGTGGGCCAGGCTCGTTAACGAGGGTTTCGCTCCAGCTGGCTATACCCCAAATTACTACGAAGTTGGGACGAACCCTAGTGTTTTCGTCTGATGTTTACATAGCTCCTCCTGGAACGGTGGCTGAATCTTCCCCGGTTTGAGCTCCCCTGCATGCATCATCGTGGTAGGGCAAGGCACGAAAGAGCTCTTGTACCGGTGGGTCGGTGCAAATGACGACATTTACTGCCTCGTGTTGATGGGATGATGCAGGATGCAAAAGGCGTGACAAGGTGTTGAAACGTGGTGGCTTGCTTCATTTCGATTGCAACCCCTGATTTGCGGAGGCGGTGTAGGCTCTGTTCGTAATAAGTTGAGCTCGACCCTGTATTCAGCAGCTGAACCGTGAAACGGAATCATGAAAACTTGAGTGTACTTAAGCATTTATGCTATCATAGATATGAGATAGTATAATTAATTATTCGCTCTCTTGTTATCAACAGAAAATTAAGGTAGAACTCAACCAGAGTACAACCGCTATATACTAATTATGTATACATGCGTATTAGGTAAGTACAGTTTGACGAAGCTATAGCGTTAAGTACTAGGTAGGAGTTAGGTTCGATTCCTAACAGCGCTAGTTGGTACTCCCTGTCGGTCGCTTCCATCTGTACTTGGCATCGTCTAGTCCAGAGCAGTTTCCCGAGTAGAATTTCCCGAAAAAAAAGAAGGAACCCTATAAGGGAAGGGGGAAAAAAGTCTCCCCGAAATCTCTCCAGGAGCGAGCTGCAGCAGGGATATCCATATGCCTACCTGCATATTTTCCGAAACTGTTCACTTGCAGAAAAGTATGCATGTCAGACAGTTAGGGACGAGCCGCGAAAACATATTACCAGTACTTGTCTTAACTGGTTAGTTAGAAAAGGCCCCATAGAGTAACACTCCGTCCGATGCACGTGTCCGGGAACCGAAAAGGGGGGAATAGTTTAAGTTACTGTCGTCATCCGCCTCATCGATGTCGCAAGCTATTTTTAAGGAAACGATGTAACATTGGACACCACTGGGGAGCTACGACTGCGCACTATTACTAAGCAAGGGATTGTTCACGATGACTTGCGAGTTGCATACTAACTATGGACCTATGTATGAGGGGCGGACTCTCTTGATCACAATCTCTATTGGATGCGATGTTTCCCGTAGTCTCCACGGAACACTGACAACCGCGGCTTCCTAGGTGGCGGGCACAGGATTCCTTATCAGCGGGGGTAAAAGATCCGCCGTCATAGAATCTGCACGACTTACTTATTAATCCAGCGGCTCCCTCCCCTGATTCCAAGATATGTCTCCGGGGGCTAGAAGGCTACACAATAAGCGGTAGCGGCGAAGACGCTAACTTAAACCAGCAGTATACGTCATAAAACTTCAAATTGGTGCTATTTGACTGGCCGTGAATTCCCCATTTATTCCAGAGCTAAACTGAAAATACAGTTACCGCGTATTATGTAGCCTTCTGGCACCCGGAGACATATCCGACGCTCATTAATCAAGGAGACCGTTATGACGGAAGTTCCATTTACTCGAATCATGATGCTTCGATTCGTCTCAATGGGGACTTTGTGGATTGTTCGACAGATCGGAAGGTCCACCTTAGAAATCACCTTCTTGCGTGCCGTGCCTTTTCCAAGTGGACTAGGTCGCCTATAAAGGTAGTTAGAAGGCCAGGTTATAGACTTTCTTGTCTTTGCGTGCCAGAAACCAGAGGAAATAAGCATCCGACGACCCATTGTCGACTCAACTGATATACCCGCCGTCCTCATCAAGACACGCGAGACAGGCCGTAAGCCCCTTCTCACATCGACGTTCTGGTGCTGTTGAGGTCGTTGCCATCATGCCTTCTCTTGTGAACAAGGCCGCATCGAACGTGTCGTACTACACGCCGGCGCAGGATCCACCGGCCGGGTCGGCGCTGGATCAAGCTTCGGCGCCGACGCTGTTCCGACCCATAAAGATCCGCGACATGACGCTCCAGAACAGGTTCGTCGTGTCGCCAATGTGCCAATATAGCGCCGATGACGGACACCTGACCGACTGGCATTTTGCGCACTTGGCCCAGTTCATTCTACGCGGCGCAGCCCTGACGATAGTCGAGGCGACAGCGGTTACGCCTAACGGCCGGATTACGCCGGAGGATGCGGGACTCTGGAAGGACAGCCAAAAGGAACCCATGCGGCGCATCGTAGAGTTTGCGCACTCGCAGGGCCAGAAGATCGGTATCCAGCTCGCACACGCAGGCCGTAAGGCCTCGACTGTCGCGCCTTGGCTGGTCGCCAATACCTCCTCGAGCGCCGTCGCGGCCAAGGAGAACGGCGGCTGGGAGGACAACGTGTGGGCGCCCAGCGCCATCAAGTATGGGGACGGCTATGCCACGCCCAAGGCTATGACGATCGAGGACATTAATGGGTTCGTGCAGAGCTTCAAGGGCGCGGCCAAGAGGGCCGTCGACGTCGGCTTCGACTGCATCGAGATCCACGGTGCGCACGGGTACCTCATGACAGAGTTCCTATCCCCTATCACCAACCAGCGGTCGGACCAGTACGGCGGCAGCTTCGAGAACCGCACGCGTCTGCTCTTCGAGGTAATCGAGGCCGTGCGGAGCGTGATCCCCGAGACGATGCCCCTGCTGCTGCGCATCTCCGCCACCGAGTGGATGGAGCACACCGGCGGCGAGAGCTGGGACCTCGAGCAGAGCATCCGGCTCGCCAAGCTGCTCCCGGCTGCCGGCGTGGACCTTCTCGATGTGAGCTCGGGCGGCAACAACCCGAGCCAGAAGATCGACATCCACCCGTATTACCAGGTCAGCCTCGCTGGCCGGATCCGGGAGGAGCTGAAGAATGAGAACAAGGACATCCTCATCGGCGCCGTCGGCTTTATCACCAACGCCGAGATGGCCCGGTCGGTCGTGCAGGAGGGCAAGTCGAATTCCAGCACCGGCGTTCAGGTGCACGACACGGTCGAGGTGACGGAGGAGTCGGGCCTGACGACGCAGGCGGACCTGGTTTTTGTCGCGCGCCAGCTGCTAAGGGAGCCCGAGTTCGTCCTGCGCTGCGCGCACCAGCTGGGCGTCGCGGTCAAGTGGCCCAACCAGTACCATCGTGCCGAGTGGCGAACGAACGAGAGGATCTAGAATATACATTGATGGACAGACGGGTCAGATCAGTTCCACACAGAGTGTTAGAGCGGGGCGTGTGCAACGGATAGACCGGGATAGATGGCAGCACCACGCCGCGGGTTAGAGAGATTCCCGTATATAACAACGAATCGCATGGGAAACTAAATATTAAGACAAATTAGCGTTCTTATGCTCGACTAGATCCATCGCATATGGTGTTGAAGGCGTAGATAGGGTTTCGGGCTCTAGGTTTTACTATGCTTGGTAGCCCCATGTTGGTCTAATTAACCGCTCAAATTGTTGATATAGGTCAGACACAAATATCATAGCATCTGGTGTTTTGGAAATGAAGCTTCGCTCATCTATGGCTGTCCTATCCTATTGTGTTGTGTTGCGAGCTGTGAGCGATTCGGACCAGCTGAGTGGGCACCGGATTATCCTACTCCACTGCGACATCATCCTCCGTGAACTGGGGACCTTTTCATTGCCTCAATAGACCTACCCCTCCCAAGCAGCGAAATCCGCAAGGTCAAGCATCCCGAATCATCCCCGCTCCCGCGCCTAACGTATTAGCTAGGCCGAAGCTCGTCTCGGTCAGAACTCTTTTTTCTTTCCTGGAACAATAGTGAAGAACCTGTTCGGCCACAAAATGGGCTCCGTCCGCCCCTCCGATGACGAGCTGACCGTTTTGGTCACGGGTTTTGGCGTGCGTCACCACTCTCCTAGAACGTAATCAATTCCTCATGCTTGCCTCGTCATGACCCGATATCCTAGTAATGCATGTCGCCCCGGAGTCTAACACTAGTGTTAGCCTTTCAGGGAGTATTACCCGGTGAATCCTTCCTGGGAGATAGCCTCGTCCCTGCCGGACTACCTCCCGCCGGACAGGGTCAAGGATCCGACACGCCGGTCTCCGTCGGATCTGCCCAGAGTTCGGATTCTCGTGCATCCCGAACCAATCCGTGTGAACTACGAGGTCGTCCGGGGCTTGGTCCCAAAGCTCTGGGACGACCCCCAGCAGAAGATAGACTTCGCCGTCCACATCGGCATGGCGGGACCCCAGCCCGTCTACGCCATGGAGAGGCTCGCGCATCGGGACGGCTACAAGATAAAGGATGTAGACGGTAATCTTCTCGGGGACGAGGAGAGGCATAGGCAAGAGGGCGAAATGTGGATCTGGCACGATATGCCGCAAGAGATCACCACCGACCTAGACATCGACGACGTATACAAGATCTGGGTCGAGCGCAGTCCGGTGAGTGTCTCGATAGTCACGGGAACCGCTTCGTGACTCGTTTCACGGAACTAACATGCAGCGCTCAAGAAAACTGGGAGGGGGGCGTTGCAACTTTCGGATGACCCGGGGCGGTACATGTGCGACTTCATCTACTATTCGAGCTTGGCGCACCTGTCGAAGCAACAGCGGCCCAGGAAGCTGCTCTTCCTCCATGTACCCGCCGGGTCTTGTCCTGAACGAATGGCGCTGGGAAAAGAACTCGTCCTGCAGCTGATCCGATCGATTGTCGAAAGCGAAGTAGGCCGTACTGATGGAAGCAAAGCCTAGATAGGAATCGCTCCGGAATCTCAGCATCTGCTGGTCCGCGGCCATGAGACCCAGTATGATGTCGACAGGATGAAGCTCGCCCACGAAGAGTCTCGCTTATGCTCGGTGCTGTTTATCATTGTAGCCATCTCAGCGATTGGGTTCGGGAGCTAAGGATTCGGCTCTAGCATATGAAGGGGCTTGCTATGTAAGACGTCGTAAAAACGATACGAGCACAAAGGCACTGGGCAGCAAGCCATTCATATTACCTGATCATAGAAGATCTAAAATCATAGGTCATTGGTTACATAAACGGTTGTTGCAATCACCAGCGATCCAGTAGAGAGAAGCTCGCGTTAAGCCGCCGACCAGGCCAAGGAATGGATTGGTCAAAATCAGATTCACTCGAAGCTTGCGCTATAGAACCGACAAAGCAGTTCAGAGATGCCATCGCATGAGAAACTCGACATTTCCCGCTATTGGAAGAGGAGCACCAACAGCCCCTATCTCTTAATTCATTCCTCCCCTTGGCTCCACACCCGGCCGTGGTAGAGATATACCTAGAACAAAAGAAAGCGGATTCCCTCAGCCAACCAAAGATCGACAGGCGCCCGGGTGTTGAGCCCTGCCTAGTCTGTGCAGGCAGCATCTTGCTAGCGAGGTCTCTCCCCCGTAGCCGCCACACGAGGATGATTCCCCCGGGGCCGCACAAGTCGCCCCAAACGCCTTGATCAGCGGCCCCTTCATCCCGGCGTCCTGACTATCTAGAGGCGGATTTCGGGGGATATTTCTTTCCGCCCACCTCGACCTTCGGCTCGCAAGTGCACCACTCATCCGCGGGCACCTTGTCGAGCACCTCGGGTATATGCCTGCCGCACCCGAACCACGTGGTCTTGCCTGAGTTAGGGGTGGCAAGAAGCGTCAACCATGAGCGCGTGGACTCGAGACTACAGACGGAGAGCGGAGCGGTCGGGTCGGACTTACTGCACTCGCCGCAGGTTGCCTTCATGCACATCTTGAGGGGTGATTCCTTTTTTCCAAGTGCGACGTGTGTATGTGTGTGTGTGAGAGAGTCGGATTGCTAGTGCGACCGTTAGGAAGATAGGTGTTGGGCGATAAATATCGGTGATGTGGGAAACTATGACCATCGAGACTGATAGAGAGGTATGGCGATGGTCAACGTAAAGTCGGCCAAATAAATACTTCCCTGGGTCAAGGGGATTTGCCTCGACCCCGACGTCACCGTCCATCGGCGACTATAAACAAGTGCGTGGGCCAGCAAGTCGCCGACTAGCCGAGTGCCTTATCCACTCCATGTCGGCGATTAGCGGACCTCGAGTCTCAAGGCCTAGAAAAAGGATGCCGAAGGGTGGCTGCCTTTGAAAGAGGAACATATTGTTAGACCATAAATTTGAGGGCGCTTCGCGGCCACGAAGTATGTAACATTTTCCCACTTGGAGGTTAAAGTTCGACCGGAACCAAGCGATACCCGGAAGACGCCGTTAGCTCATTTGGAGCCATTCATATAATAAATGGCATCTGACGTCGCGACAGAAAATTTAATGCAATATAATTTCACTCTGCTAGACTTTAAGTATTTATTTTAGCAGCAGTAAATAAAGGTATAATGAATACAGGTGTCGGCAGATGAGGTGATTTGTTGAAAGGGCTTTGAAGGGGACCAAGAAGCTTTGAGACGCTTTGTTGTGGCCCTAGGATTGCAAGGACAAAGGAGCTGACGGCTATATGTCGCCGCCCCCCCCCAAAATTGTAGGACAGCAAGAGAGAGAAACCGACAACAACCCAGCCCCCCCAGTCTGAAGAATTTCAACACTTTTGCCGACAAAAGGCAACACGTTAGATTAATCTAAATATAAACTTTAAGTTAATTACTAGAAATCCCGGATTTTAAATACGTGCAATCCCTTTTACGCATATACATATGTTTCTTTATAGTTATAACTACCACCTGTACTTTATTTTTAAGTAACGGATGCTACGAGATATCCCGCAAATAGGATGTGAACCATTCAGAGCCTGTTATATTCTGTATTTTCTAGTGAAATGGACGTTACGTATCCCTGCTTCTAAGTTCTGAGTGGTTTACGTTACTACTATCCCCATGGCGGCGGGAGAATTTTAAGTGAACCTGAGATCAAGGTATTAATCGTTATCGGACAGCATCATAAGAAAACAGAGATAAGATTTATGTGCATGGAGGTATTTCAGAACCGCCATCGTCTTCTTCGGCTTCTGCGGCCCATGATAATACTAGATGGGTACAAGCTAGACAGGGGGCTGAGCATTGGCGGCAAGCCTGTCGATGTCCAGGCGTTGCTCATCACCTAGTTATCCTCAGCTCGCCGGTGAAGTCCCACTCCACCCGGCCCTCCTGGACCGCTCGCAGCAGGTCCTCCGAGAGCACCTCCCTCTCGCCGGTCTTAGGATCCCAATCCCAGCCCTCCTGCATCCACAGCCACCGGAGGTAGGCGCGGAGTTCCTTGTCCTCGGGCAGGACACGCATCCACTCGGGTTGGAACTCGCCCTCGCGCCCCGTGCCACGCCAGTCCTCCGCGCGGCCGAGTAGGGCATCCCGGCAGAAGATCCGCCAGCTGTCGAGCGCGTATCGTCCTTGCGTCATGTGGCCGATCTCCCAGGCTGCGGCCGCGGCCGCGGTCCTCGGGGGATCGTGGTCGTCGCCAGGCCCGAGGAGGAGGAGCTCCTCGCCCGCCGCCGTGCGCACCGCGGCCTCGCCGCCGCCGGCGGGTCCCGGGTAGTTCCTGACGCCGTACCGGACGCCGGGCCGGGGAGGGCGCTCGCACCATGTGCGGGCGTACCTCAGGATCGCGGCGGCGCGGACCGAGCTGAGGCCCAGATGATTGATCATGGCAACTATGTCGTCTGCGTTCGCTTCCGCGAGAGCTTGTGGAGTCGGGTACCTGTCGATGAGGCTGCGGAAAGCTGGTATGGCGGATTTCCCGGGTGTGCGGATCAGGAAAGTGACGGCTATCAGGAGGCGGAAGGGATCATCCGCGAGTTCCTCTTGTATGAGTCCGAACCGCGGGGCATCGAGGCGAGGAAAGGATAGCGCGGAGACCGTCCCGCGGGGAGGACGTGGGCTTTTAGGCTTGGGAGGGCTTGGCATGTCTGCTGTGGTGAAAAAGTGCGATGTAGTGGTGCGTTTCGGCGTGCGACTCGGTGGCAGTAGCGCGCCTTCATCGTTGCCGCTAGCAACCGGTGATGTTTCATTTTGTGGCTGTTCAGGGTTGTCGTCATCAGCAGGAGCTTGCGTGGTGGGAATTACTGGGGTTCCCCTAGGAGACGGGGCCGGCGACGGCGGATTCATTGGCAGTGCTCCGGACGTAATGTTGGCGGAAACTTGCAGTGTACAGCAACCGTGGCGCAGGACGTCAAGACCACTCATAGGCTCCTGGCCACCCATGAGTGGTTGCCTTTTAAATGGACACCGCCGTCCATAAATGGAGGATTGCCTGACGTAGGTATATCTTGAACTGGAGTTCGCTTCGGCGCGAAGAGATCCTCGTCGTGTTGATACCAGACCGAAGCTTTCATAAGCACCGTGGCATCACCTCCCACGGCCAACCTCTGTTTCTCCAATTGCTTCTTCAACTTCCACCTTTTCTTCTTCTGTGACTTTGAGGAACCTTCCTTTTTCTCATGGTCCGTCCTGTTTGCTTGCTCAGGGTCAAGCCGAGTCTCAGGTTGAGGTTGGGCTTCAGTAACTGCCCAGTATGGTGATTCCTCACCCTTAGCCTGCTGCCTTTTCCGCTTTTTGCCCGTTCTGCTCATCTGTGATGGAGGCGGCATCGTGCTCTCTTGCTCATTCCTCAATACTTCCTCGCCATCCACAGTCCACTCGTTTACGGAATGGGGCAACACCAGCCGCGAGAGGAAAGTGAGGAGGTCCTGGCCCGCCAGAGGGTCGTTGAAAGTAGCCTTTTCCTTCATTGCTGTAGCACATGAGACCATCTGGTCCCATTCCTCAACACCCCGTAACAGGCTGTGGGTGGTGAAATGCCTGATTTCTTCGGTGGGTACCCAGCCGTTGGCAGCAGCGAGGCCGAGCTCTCTCTTCTCTGCGTCGTTCGTGGACTCGAAGCCCCACATATAGTCATCTGCAAGCCCGGATGCCGCCTCATCGCCGTTCCCCGTTTGATGGTCATCTCGCGCGGAGGCCATGATTCTAGTGACTGTCTCTCCCCGAATACGCCCCAATGGTATGACTCCCACGGATGTGAACTTCTCTTACCACAAATAGCTGGTGTTGCAACTTGGCATGTATACCAACGCAGCAGCTGAGATGTGGAAGAAACCTTTTCCTTGAACGAAGGTGTAGTTAAGTGGACGATGGGTAGGCCCGTTGGGTGTTAAAGCCCGGATGCCGTTGGCGGTGCTGTATAGTGGGGCGGCCGTCAAGCTCCGAATCTTATTTGTGAGCGGGCAATACTTAGAACCTGAGAAGGGAATGAAGCAAAGTGAAGTCAAACCGAATTCAGTTGATGGGAGGTTTAAAAATCTGGACGACTCACGGACAGGAATATTTTGTTACCGGCACTACGGAGCACAATTGACTGGGCTGACAAGTCTGGATAGCTACCGAAAGTTAAAACCCATGCACATTCATCATAACATTGGCCAAGGGAGTAAAGAACGACGTCAACGCGGGACATCTTATAGGCGACTATGGCTTAGCTAAAACCTTCGATCTTATGCCCCTGGGCAAGTTTCCGATGTCATTGCTAGTTAATATAATTAGCTTTGGCATTCCGGCGAAAGCCTGATATACCAAGGCGTCTTATTATTTCGTTCTTGAGACATGTGATTTGCGATCTCAGCATTATCAGAAGTTGGATTGACGTCTTCTAGTAACCGTGGGCTACTTTCCCTGGGTTGATTCAGGTCAGTAGGATGCATTCCCTTTCTTATACATAGCCCACCCTGGCAAAAAAAATTAAAAATTAAAAATTAAAAATAAATAAATAAATAAAAAAATAAAAAAATTCGTGGGGTATCTCAGGGGTCGTACCGTTTCCGGACAACTCGGGAGGTTATGCAAGCAGGTAACCAGGGATGTCTAAAAAGGAGGATTTTGATATACACTCTAGACTCAGACCCGGGATCGCTTCCTCCCCTGCAAATCTCAAAACTCTTTCCCCCTGACCGTAAACAAAGGAGCTTTGCGGCGCGCCTAGTGTTACATACATGCGTTGGTATTCTATGTTCGGACATCGTTGGTGGCCTTGGGGGGGTCGTAGACGATCTTTCTCGACTTGACCGATGCCCACTTGTACCGCTTGACCCAGATGCTAAGAGCAGTAAGAACTGCCGTGACAGTTAGAACCTTCAGACCCATTCGCTTCCGGTCGTCCATCTCCGGTTCCGCTGCCCAGTTCAAAAACTCGACAACATCCTTGGCCATCTGCGAGGTGGAGGCCGGGGTCCCGTCTTCGTACTCGACGAGGCCATCATACAGGACACGAGCCATAGCAATACCGGTCCCGGGGAAGTAGGGGTTGAAGTTCAGGCCAGCACCGACCTGAGCGCCAGCGGGGGGCTCTTCGGGGTATCCAGTCAGCAAGCTGAAGATGTAATCGCAGCCACCGTGTCGTCCCTTGACGATCAAGCTCAAATCAGGGGGAAGAGCTCCGTTGTTTGCAGCTCGGGCGGCCTCGTCGTTCTTGTAGGGTGCAGGAAGGTAGTCGGAGAGCTTGCCAGGCCGCTTTTCGATGTCACCCTGATCGTTGGGCTCGCTGTCATACTCGTTCTGCTCGGCCAATTCCTTGGCTTCGTCGACAGTTAAGATAGTACCGACGAGAGCTCGGTAAGGGACACGGGTAAGTGAGTGGCAAGATGCGCAGACCTCCTGGTAGACTTGGAAACCTCGACGGAGCCTTTGCACAGGTGAGATCAAGCTTGACATGGCGCCGATGGGAATCAGTATACTTACGCCTGGTGATCGAAGGATTTCAGCCATTGCGCATGGACCCAAGGGTACTTTGTAGGGTGTAGACTACGCAGAAAGTATTAGCCGGCAAGGTCCGCTTCCGATGGCAGTAATCGTGGGGGGGTATGTATCCCGGCTATGAACGGAGTCTCTGTTCTGACCCCTCCAAGTTGTAGATGCATATATTCGCATTCGATTTTCTGTAAAAGCCGAAACTCACCCTTCCTCAGCAGGAGTCATTGCGTGTGCGGTAGGTCCGTAGAGGTGATAGTACCAAGCAACCGATCCGATGGCGAAAGCTGTCGAGGCGGCGGCGGCAATGTTAAGCTTCATCGGAGATTCGCCGGTGCTAGATGTCGAGACGGATCTCTGTGCAGTAGTCGCCATCGTCAGTCCCTGTTCTTCCCACACCCTGCGCAGTACGAAAGAAAGAATCCAGGTATCACCAGATTCAAACCAGAAGCATGGCATTCCTCCTGGAATCAGTTCGTCATCGTACCTTGGAGACGGCAGTCGCGCCATTTCTAGCACCGTTGAAAATGCGCGTGGAGCGCAGGCAAGATCTTGCCAGCATATTGGACGAGCTGCTCCTCGGCTGGGGAAATCAGTTGAAGCAGGTTGACAATGTCAATGGATCGTCAGGCGTTGTCGTCGGAAAAGGTTGAACAGCTGATATACTATAACTGGGCAAGGCCAGCAGCAGGTTAACGTTGAATGAAAAAGTGCTCAGGCTTTCCTCTCCCTCTCTCTTCCCCCCATGCCCCATGCCCCATGCCTAACGTAGTCGCTAAGACCTTAGCAATTGGGAAATACTTCATTCTAATTGGTTGGAATTTTCCAATGGCTCTGATGTTCAGACCACCCGATTGCCCACAAACCTAAACCCACACTTTCTCCCACGTGACCGGCCCCATACTTAGTACTTCGTAAGTGCTTTCGTTATCGGCTTGAGTTGACCGAGTTTCGGCGCTCTCCCGGCTGTGCATTAGGTAACGATAGGCTAACTAAGTACCATATATTGTATCACCTCGGGTTGCTCTACGATGTGAAAACCTGGTCACCCGTATGCGTATCGTAAACCTATGCGGTTACATTGCAGTTACCGAACAGACCAATACCAGCTCGACCATCTGAAATTATTAACGTAACCTCAGAAGCATGAGCCGAACACATAAGCACAAGTCTCGTGATCCACGGCGTGAAATCCATCCGCACTCAGAGCACCCGACTATTATATATTGAACGCCGCTCAGCTCTGCCTGGGTGGGTTAACAGGCATGCAGAACTGCTGTAACTGTAAATCCCAGGGGTATTCTTTTTTAATTGCCTCCACTGGTCCACCATATCCTGTATAAGGCTAAAAGGTAGACTCCTATGGAGATTGTATGGAATAGACGGTGGCCACTTCCGTTGAGACCGTCAAAGCATGCTTATTCGCATACAAAACTCATATGGGAGTTTACCTGGGGTTTGCGACGGACCCGGTAGAAGTAGCTAACTAAGAATACCCCTGGAGTTGTACTTGATAGAATGCCTTGTTCGGGTACTGCTCCCTCCCAATGGTGGTGCTACATGGACGTGGCCATGCTACTTCATAGCCATTTCACCCACCGATACTTCTCCCGATACATGCCGCCTATCTACCAACCGCTCCACCATGGCCGCACCGCCTCGAGTTCGAGCCCCTGCGGACCGACTTGGATTGCGCTGGGGGAGAACCCTTGCTGACGGCCATCCTTCCCACTTCTTCTGGGCGTCTCCGACGGCGGCCGAGCCCCGCCCGAACCACTCATTCCGTGATAACGACAAGCTCCGCGACTACCTAGGCATGGCCAGCGGGGACGCGCCAGCCGCGTGTCTGTCGTCCGAGAGGTTCACGCTGGAGACGCGTTTAGTTGACCGATCGAAACCCACTCTCACACCCCCTTGACGCAGCGCGCAGATGTGATGCGGGACGATACGCTGCTCGAGTCTCACCTCACGTATCTGCAGTCTGACAGGACTTGGTTGCGGAACCTTGTGGGCTAGCCAGCCCCGGCGATCCGCGCGGGCTCGAGGGCGGCAACCAGATGGCCAGCCCGGAGATGCGGACTTTTGTGGAGGACGCCGCCGCCTTTGTGTCTAGTCACTAACGGTTTGGATTGGGGCATATCTACGACGAAGCACGGCAATCGATGCCCCGCCGGAAAGAGCTGCTCGGCATATGGGCTTGCATCGAACTACGAGCGACTATGCTGGGAGATACTCATGGGCGAAAGGTAGCTGCGGTCCGGAGAGGGCTGAGTACTAGCCATTTCTCACGAAGACGGCTATATCGTAATGTGATGAGTCTCTGGAAATCCGTCTCGTCGGTTGCTAGACGCATATGCGGCTCTGTTCCTATTTAAAAGCAAACCATTTGAAATCATTCCCCGTTGACCTAGTTCCAAGCGCAATTCTAACTCATTTAGTGGAAAACCGTCGTTACATAACACGAAAGGAGATGTCTCTCTATCAATGACGGCCATTCGTGATAGCCACTCTTCTCCGCTCTTTGACGGCATTGGCAAGGGTCGCAAGAACGGATTCTGTGTCTTCCCAGCCAATGCAGGCGTCTGTGATACTGACACCGTACTGTAGACCGGCCTTGCCCTCTTTCGGTACCTTCTGGTTCCCTGCAGAGCATTAGTCAGTAGGACACGGAACGAAGGCAACTAGGACGCGTACCTTCGTTAATGTTGCTCTCGATCATCACACCCATGATCCCGGTTTCCCCCTTGGAGATTTGCTCTGCTAACTCGGCGGCAACCTTCGGTTGGTTCTTATGGTTCTTCAGCGAGTTGCCGTGACTGCAGTCGACCATGAGCCGGGCATTCAGTCCGGATTTCGCCAGGGCTGCCTTGGCCTCTGCGATGCTCTTCGAATCGTAGTTGGTGCCGCGCGTTCCACCCCGGAGGATAACGTAGCAGTCCTCGTTACCAACAGTGCCGACGATGGCGACGACGCCCGGCTTCGTGACCGAGAGGAAGTGGTGAGGATGCCTCACGGCGCCAATGGCATCGATTGCGACACCTAACGTTCCGTCCGTGCCGTTCTTGAACCCGACGGGGAAAGAGAGACCGCTGGCCAGCTCCCGGTGCAATTGACTCTCAGTAGTTCTGGCGCCGACCGCACCGGCCGACAAGAGATCGGCCAAGAACTGCGGCGAGATGGTGTCGAGCATCTCGCTGGCGATGGGCATCCCCTTGCTGGTGAGGTCGACGAACAGCTGTCTCGACAGGCGCAGGCCCTTGTTGATCTTGAAGCTGTTGTCGATATCCGGGTCGTTGATGAGGCCCTTCCAGCCGACCGTCGTCCTCGGTTTCTCGAGGTAGGAGCGCATGACAATGAGCAGCTCGTCCTTGTGCTTCTCCTTCTCCTTCAGGAGCATGTCGCAGTACTCGAGGGCGGCCTCCGGGTCGTGGATCGAGCAGGGGCCGATGATGACCAGCAACCGCTGCTTCTCGTCGGTGCCGTTGACCACCGCGACTACCTCATCTCTGCTCTCGAGCACCGTCTTCTTCGACTCTGGCGTTTGGGGAATCTCATGTTGGAGTAGGTCGGGCGGCGTGAGGGGGTTGTAACCGCGAACTGGAAAGAAAACTGTTAATTCTTTCCTACTTCCACGGCAAGATTGGGATAGATTGTAGGATGAGAAGCCTCACCCCGCCAGTCTTCGCTCTCGGCCTTGTTACCGACGTTCTTGTTCTCGATGTAGAAGCTCTAGGTAGCTCGTGGGTCAGATGGTGGGGCAGTTCATGGGGGGCAACTTGTTTGGGGCGTTCTGGAGGCGAACACTTACTGACATGATGAACCCGGATTAAGCGAAACTCGTATGTTATACTTGTATGCGTCGGAAAAGATCTACAGTCGATTTCTCGGGTTTGCGCACAATGGATTCTTATTCGGATTTAATGCGATCTCGGAACTGGCGACCAAAAATTTCGTTGTGGCTCATTCAGTGAACCCCGAAGGCTTCGCACGTGGGGCATTGTAACTCCAACCACCAATTAAGCACAAGATATTTGACTCTGAATGCGGTGCAACTCTCAATTATAGTACCGCTCACCTACCTAGTACCCATGCCCCTTAGATTGCCCGTGACGGGGGTGGCGGGGTGATGGTGTAGGTACTTATATGGGGAAGCTCGCAGATGAGCTCACCTGCAACCCCTCTCGATTGAAACTAATGTCACAACTTCCAAGTTATCTATGATCCCTTTTATTACATACTTTCAGCTTACCGGGTTCATCCGGCTGACCCGGTAACACTGTGCTCATGCGGCTCTTTCCCTCAGATAACGCTACGTGCGCGATCGACCGCCCGTCGCTTCTCCTAAATGTCCTGTATCTAGGTCCAGTGCTTCCGTTACTCGCAAATCCTGACCTGATAGTTAATGATAAGCCGTTGCCCCGACCGACCATTAGCTATATGATATCAATGTTGATGATCTTAATGTCCTCCTCGGGCTTTTCCTTGTACACCCTGGTATTCTCTATCTTGTGTATGACATCCAGTCCCTGAACGGCTCGCCCAAAAATCGTGTGCTTGTTATCAAGCCATGGTGTCTTCTCCGTAGTAATGAAAAATTGGCTACCGTTAGTGTTGGGCCCGGCATTTGCCATGCTGACTGTGTAAGGCTTATCATGCTTGAGCGTGCTGAACTCGTCTTCGAACTCCCTTCCCCATATACTCTCACCCCCTGTCCCGTCACCCAGGGGGTCACCGCCCTGGATCATAAACTTAGGTATCACCCGATGGAATATGGTGTTGTTGTAATAACCACGTTTCGAGTGAGTGACGAAGTTTTCCACGGCTTTCGGAGCGGCATCGGGGAAGAGTCGGATGTGAATGTCACCATACGTTGTATGCATGATAGCTGCCCTGCCACTTTCCGCCGCCTTCGCCTGCACCGTTTTCTTGGGATTCAGCAGCGTTGGCTTCTCGTTCTGTACGTCTCTTTGCGATTTGGATATCTCTTCTTCACTAGTGAACATATAGAACCGCACCTTCCCTATGGCTGTCGCAATCAATATAGGGTCTCGGGTTTCGGACTCTTGCAGCAGCGGGTTATTGGAGGCCGCCATGGCGACTGTCGTTACCCCCTTCTTCTGGGGCTGGCCTTGATAGATAGCTAGATTGACCGGGCGTAGGTTCTCATCCTTTCCATATACCTTCACGACTTGGTTGGTAAAGGTGTTGAGGACTTTCACGCCAACGATAGAACCGTAAAGGATGAAGTGGCCCGACTCGTCAAAGATGACGTTCACTTTGTTGTAAAGCGAGGCAGATTCAATCTCGCGCTCTGCCGCGAGCCGCCTTCCGAAGTCAACATCATCCAGCTTCTGCATAGCGGTCCCAGCTTGCTGCATCTCCTCAATGACCTGCAACGATTCGTCGTACGTTCGATACAATTTGGCAGTGCCGAACTCGAAAAGCCGAATTTTACGGTCAGGGAGGGAGTAGGTCACAAACTGATGGCCCGATGGGGAAACTGTGATTGATACAGGTGTCGACTTCGCCTTTTTGAATTCGAAAAGATTGGTCGAGCTCTTGTACTGGAACACATTGTTGGGTTTCTCGTAGTTGGCATTAGGTGACCAGTACTCCAACATGCCTTTTTCGTCTGCCGATACGACACAGTCGTAGGCGTGGTTGAACGCCATGACCGACACCACACTCCTATGAAGACCTTTGATAGAGTGGATAGGATCTGAACTCTCCCCTCGTCCATCGTAGATATCTATCAGTGGTTTCCCGTCGTCCGAGACGGCCAGGAGGGGAAGCGAGGCGCCACGTTTGTGTACCCAGCAGATACACCTTGGCGTGTAGTCTAGAGAAAGCATGGTGAGAAGGTCGAAGGTTATCACATCGAAGATCTTGACTGTTCTATCCGCGCCAGCTGTAGCAAAGCTTCGTCCATCCTGGCTGACCGAAACTGACCGAATCTCGCCCTGGTGTGCCTTGAACTCCTTTACGAACTCGATGCCTTGTGCTATCTTTTTCCAGAATTTGACGACGCCATCGACGGAGCTCGTAATGAGAAAATCGGTCAAGGGGGTCACGTTGACGAAAGAAACCTGCTCCTTGTGCATCAAGGATTTAGAATATCGTGCGGATCTCGGGAGAGCCGATATATAAAGCTTCTCGTATGGAAGGACGCGCCGCTTTTTCTTAGGAGCTGCTGATGGCAGCTGTGGCCCCATATCATCCTCGTCCGAAGAGCTGTCTGCAACTTGAAGTCAGCCATCAAGATCTCCCAACTCGAAGTTCGAGAACGCACCGCTACCACTTTGCTCTGCAAAATCAGAATGACTCCTCTTATTCGATTTAACATCTTCCTCGTCGCTTTTTGTCTCCATCATGCTGTCTCGTAAATTTCCGCTACCGTCGCAATTGTAACTTTCAAGTGTAAGATGATCTCGTGTTAGCTACACTGAGATGTTTACATAACTCAATCGAGCTTGCTTAAGTACATAGGTATTTTCGGTGGCATCGGCATCAAGAAATCCCGATGCTCTACGCAAGGAGTCAATGGTCCACATCGGGTCTTAGCACGGGCTCCTAATGCAAAGAGTTTTCTACGTACCTAGTATGCTTCAACGTGGGGTTCGTTACAGATCAAGCCAGCCCATACGCTTACAAATGGCGTCATGAATGCGTATCTGACAACTTCCAGCCTGCCAGCCCGCTGTTCTCTTCACTACCTAGGTACCTAGTGCTTGTACGAATGTTAATCATTTGTAAACCGACTAAAGTTTGATGCTTCTTACTACCTAATCTAGGAAAGTCATTCGAAACTTGAGCCTGAATGCTAACCCTCTTAAGTACTTAACGCTTAAAGCTTTCCTACGTCAAATAGTAAGTCCATAACTTAAAGTCGCTCGATACGGTGGTATACGATACGTAAGCCATAGTAAGTAACAATGGCTTACCTATCGCAAACAATTCGCGATCATCGCCTTACCATTTCCGTTTTAAAGGTAGATAGTCTAGCCTTGGCAAAACCCATAAAAAGTTACATTACAAATCTAGCCGAACTATTGTAATGGAGTAACGGCTAAGGATTTGTCACGAAAATATTCTTCAAAACAGGCATAGCGTAGTTGCTCTAAGCTTTAAGTTTAGGAAATTCGAAGTTAAGACGGTTACCATTTAGACTCCTACTCACTCTATTTACAAGTACCTTAATACTGCTATATCTGCGTACTTCGAACATCACAAGCCGATTTTTAAAGACATTGTTCCTACCATCCTGACTCCACCTGTTCCCATCGCCCTAAGCGTTTAAACCATGGCTAGGCATCGTTTACAGAGGCTACAGTCTCCGTCGAGGCAGTTTTCTTTGATGCTTCACATTGCTGGCATCGCGTCCTTTGCCGCCTCGTTCCGGTTTCTTAACACCTGGAAGACGCCAATGTCCGAGGCGTTTGGAGGACATTACCAGTTTCTTACCATTATAGGCCTATCTTTGGCTTTGTGCACCTTCGCTGTCGGTCTGCTAGCCGATGTTACACTCTCTCCGCGATTATTCAAAATGAAGAACCTGCTATCAGTCTGTTCAACACCACTAGAAGTTCTGGGCAAGTAGAGAAGGACCCAATCCTGTGCCATCTAGCTTTTACTAATTTCTTTTTCGAATGCTAACTTGTTCGCAGTATGTATTAGCGCATTTTATTTTTCGCATGTGTCTTACTATCGCCCTAGCGCCGGGGCATGGCCCGACGTAAGCACAAAATGTTAACGTATAGTAGATCAGCATTCTCTATTGGGGGCTCTCTGCCATTGACAAGGGCCTTTTGATGCAAGAAGAGTTTCAGCTTGATTTCTTACCAGACTTTGGGTTCCATGCTGCACCGGGCCTCCTGTTGACGTTGGATCTCCTACTGCTCAGTCCACCGTGGACTATCCACGGGTATGCGGCGATGGTGCTGAGCCAGGCACTTGCGTTTCTGTACTGGTTCTGGGTCGAATACTGTTTCTCCCGCAATGGATGGTAAGCATCTGATAGTCACACCTCGAAAGATTGGACTGAAACTGGGATCCCGAGGATTGACTGATCAACACAAGGTATCCGTATCCTATATTCGATATCCTAAGCAGTTGGCAACGTGGGATGCTATTCACGTTCTCCGCATTACTGATGACAGGTTCGACGGTAGCGCTGAAATGGCTCTATGGGCGACTGAACGGCATAGAAGAATTCGAGAAGGAGGCGGTTAGCAATCCTGCAGGTATGAGAGCTAAAGCTGAGTAGGACATGATTCCGAGTAGGCGGCCACCCGATGCTAAGCCATCATGACTCTGACTTGGCCTCCTTACATGAAGGAGACGGAAATTCATGGAGTCGCTATGACTTGAAATTTCACTCCAACTAGGCGCGCGAATAGAACGACGTCAGACGTAGAATTCAAGCACAGGAAGACGACTAAAAGAAATTTGCCAGAACCGCCACCTAGTCTTGGTATATAGGCGCCTAAACCTAGAATGGTGCTTGGATGCGGCCCGCGTAGAGGGGCCTCACCCATCCGTCATGCCAGACCATGTTAAACCCCCCCCCCGTGGCGGCTTACAAGCAATCTTCTGCGAAGTGTGATGCCGCGCTCACCATTCATGAATTGTGTGGCTGCCACCATTTGAAAGGCAATGCTGCAGAATCCCCGTCCCGGTTGTTTGGGTGCCCACTCCGCGGTGCGCCGGCCGGCCCTGTCATCCTTATCGCGCCAATACCCGTGGCCCGACTGGGAAGATGGACAAGAAACGAGGGTGGCCGCTAGAGGAGTAAGCCTTAGCCAAGAGTTCCCATGACCAGGCGTGACAAAACCTTAGTCTAACAATTCCGTCAACCACCACACACGTCGCATTCCCGGCCAAGCAACATTTGAACCTAAAGGTGCCCCAAACATCCGGTCACCTTAAGCAGCCAAGCATTCAATCTCGCCCTCGTGGAGTCATCGTTCATTAGTGTTCCTCTCGTCTCGTCTGCGTGCTTGGCCTCACGGAGGTGTTGTCATACTACCGAACATGCTTGACGCCCGATGGCATAGGGAGGGACAGTGTGCACATGCAAATTGCTACCCTTAGTCGACTTCTCCCCGCCATCGCTTATTGGAACGGCAATGCCACGGCCAAAGAAGCCTGGTGCTCCGGAACCCAAACGGCGAAGTCGAAATGGATGCTGGTTCGTAACGATCCATTCACGACTTCGCATTCGCCACTCGGAATGGGCTAACTCCAGAAAATAGGCCTTGTAAGAGCCGCAAGATCAAGTGCGGGGAGGAACGGCCCGGTTGCTTAAAGTAACGTCTCGTCTTATACGTACTGTGCTGGCACTGGCCGGATGTCCCCTCTTCGCGCTGCCATCGCAATGGAAATCCCAGTTGTATTCTATGAACGGCTGGCTAACTTAACCCATGATTTACTAGCTGCCAGAGAACGGGAGAAAAGTGCGACTACAGCATCCGCCTAAATTGGGACGGCCACAGAGGCAAACGCCCTGAAGGCGTCCTTGACTTTGGCAAAGAAGTCGTGTCTCCGACTGCGCCTGCGCCCGCCAAGGGATTTAAGCTTGTTCATCAGTATCCCTCGACGAACGCACCTGGATCTCGTAGGCTTGAACTTCTGACTGGCGCCGCAACCGAGTCTAGGCCCGGTAAATCCAGAATTCCCCAAGGCAACCCGTCGCCCCTGGCCGAAGAGTCAGGCCAAAGTTTTGATGGTCTGGAGAACTTACAGCGCTCTACTAAACGGACTAGATTCAACGTTGACGCTCAAACTCAAACTGATGAGCAAGCCGAGAACAGACCTTGTTCCTCTCGTTCGTGGACTGTGGACTCTGGCACGGCATCGCTAAGATTCCCTGCCGCCTCGGAGATGTTCTCAGGGGAATCTCCGCCAACGCCAGCTACGTCTTCCACGTACAGCGACGGTGATCCTCATCAATCTGCGCGCCTGGAGTTACAGAGTATCTCCTCATCAACCATCAGGCGCCTCTCTGTGGGCTCTCTTTTGTCTACTGCTTCCGGGACGTGGAGACCCCAGGACGGAAGTGCTGACCGCATGACTACCCGATTACCACTGCTAGGCATCGAACCCAAGCTGAGCTCTAAAGAGGTGACTTTCTATGGCATTGACAGAGGCTTTACAGACTTCGACATAGGCAAAAATGATGATCAAAACGCCATTACTGGCTTATCTCCATTGCTCCATCGTGAATATGTCGAAACCCCCCTTGAGGATATTGACCTCGACCTCGACCTGTTCCCGAATGAGTTCGGATTTGGTGTGGAGACCTGTGACGTGAACAATGAAGCCGGTGGGTATTACGCCAAACCGGTCTCGATATACATTTCCCGCAATCTCGAGCCGTTGCCCCCAAAGTATGTGTGTCACTCACAGGCAGCTTACTCATAACGATTGTTGACATATTTTCAGGCTTACTGAAAACCCTATGAACATTCTGGTATGTAACTCTCCACTGCGTCGCTCGAGTATATGCTGAAGGCGTTGATAGTATTTCGTGAGTTGTCTGAACTTGCTAGTTGCGCTCATATCTGATCTCTTGGCTAGCACCACTTCTTAAACCACACTGCTCGCGGTAGGTAACTGTTATACCTATGTCGTCTGCGTTGTCGTCATTCGTACTTATTGCATAGTAGTTCTCGTTCCTTACGATGACCCCCATGCCAATCCCTTCCGCACTATCCTACCGCAGATGGCAGTCAGGGACGATAATCTGCTTGCTCTTCTGTTGGCGTATTCAGGTAAGCTGTTACATACGTTTGAATTCTTTGCAATACTAACAGACGCGGGTCAGCTTCTCACAGGGCACGCGTCCTCAACCAACCCGAACCAACCCTGAGGATAGCTATCTGGGTGGACGACATCTTCCCAGCTCTACGCCAGGCTCTAGCCAACCCTGGGAGGAACTTCTCAGATGCCAACCTTGCCACGGCTATCATGCTTGCGTCGCTTGAAATAATCTCTCCGCGGGTTTTCGGTTACGATATTCCCTGGCAGAGACACTTGAGTCTCGCGCGGGAGCTAATTGCCGTCCGGCCGGGTGGCTTGCGTGGAATGCAGATCAACTTTCGAGATGACCCAATCTCCTCGTTTCTCTGGAGCTGGGCCGCTTACCTCGATGTCATTGGAAGTCTCAGTGGAGGCCGCAAGGAATCGTCGTCTGCTTGGATCTTCGCCTACGAATATGATGATATTGTCGACGGGTATGATGAGATCGATTGCATTATGGGCTTCACGACGAGGTGCGTCTATCTCCTCGCCAAAGTTGCAGATTTAGCCGGCAAGTGTGATGCAGAACGTATAGGAGACGACCACAACATCCGTAGCGACTGGAGACCGAGTGAAGATGTCATCGAGCAAGCCGAGAAACTTGAGGCCGACATCTACGACAGCGTCCGTCGGCCTCCTGTTCCATGCAAGCATATCCACAGCAAAGGCGATCTAGTGAAATGGGACCGGGTAGGGCTGACAGCGACTAATGAGGCCTTCCACTGGGCTGCCTTAGTTCACCTCTATCGTCGCGTGCAAGGCAAGCCATCCGATGACAATACAGTCCAGGACGCTGTGCAGAGCATCATCACATGTTTCGATAATATTCGCCCGGGCGGGGCAGCGGAATTCTGTCTTTTATTCCCTATGTTTACTGCTGGGTGTGATGCTAGGGATGAAGGACAAAGGGCTTTGATCCTTGAGAAGTTCGTAATAGCCGAAACTCATGGGATGACACAGGTAAGTCGCTATACGCCACATGTTTTCTGGTTGTATCCGGACCTAATGTTTTCTTACGCAGGTACATAATGCGCGGAGGTTGATGCAGAGGGTATGGGAGACAGGAAAACCTTGGGAGACGTTAGTTAGTACGGAGTTCATTGGATGAGAAGCCCCAGCTAATGTAGCTGTGTGGTATCACGAGAAAACGGCTTAATGATAGGATTATGTCTTAGTGATCTAGCAGCTTTCACTTTCATTTGGCGAGGCTCTAAGGGGTAAACACTGGGATCCAGGCACGACGGGCAGCTTATGCATCTGTCACGACGATAAGGAGTTTCCATCCTTAGCTTGAGAACCAGCACGACGGGCTCATCTGAACATAAAAACGGAAATGCGTTATTCCCCTCCGGACTATTCCAGTCTTAGCGGGCATGTAGTCTTCAATAATGGAGCCGGGGGCCGTATCAGACTGTATAACGAGAGACTTTCCCAAGGAAGGTCTAGGCCTGCTGTTTGGGGCTGGCATGACGTCTAGACAAAATTTATTTGACATGCTGGCGTTCATTAGCTGGAAATACGGAGTGCTTACTCAACTATGATCGCGATGAGATATCGACTCCAAAAATGATATCAAGATCTAGGACCGCAAGCAACACGTCAGCCGCCACTACTACACTATCGACATCCCTGCCGACTAACGAATCCTGTTCGCATACGTTCCGCGGAGAGATATTGTGGCAGTCATCTCCTCACATCGACATGGGAATGTCTGCGTTGCCGGAGTCCATGTTCCGATTCCGGTGAAAAAAAACGGCAAGGATATCCGTCCATCTTACCACACACGTAGTTCTTGTCGGGTTCTGCATTCTGCGCTGTATGCGCATATTTAATGAAACAGCCTTACATGTCACTGCAGGACCGCCCCTCACGCCCGCCGTAAGGGATCAGGGGATACCCTCGCACGTTGGGACAGAAGCGTCGGGTCAGGACGCCTCGCCAGGGTCTCACTGCGGAGAGGGTAGACCATTCTCCGCGGCAGAGCTGCCCAACTCGACAAGCGTGGTCGCGGCTTATGGCATGTCCCGCAAGCAGACTCCTCCAATTCATCGTACGCACCCCATCCAAAGCATATCATGCAGCGCTGGCCTAGCGAGTCGACGGATATCATCCAGGATTGAAGTTCGTCTCACCCCAACCCGCATCATAAAGGGGCCCCCTTGATAACACCCACATCTGCGCTAGATTAGATGTTTTTACCGAAGATTTGGAGAAACGGCTAGGGGCCGTATCTGAGTATTTGAAACAAGGGCCTGGCTCAGGACGCAGGCTAACCTTGCCACTTCACCCATCCCACAAGATAAAGCAATAGCCTAGCCCCTTTCCAGCGAAGTAATCAGATGTAAGTGCGCAAATTTATGCGACGTAGAGGGGATTATACAGGGAGCGCAAGTTCTGACGATATGGACAGAGAATCCCGAGGAGATTATCGACGGACGACAGGCCAGAAGGTCGCCAGATCACCTGTCCCCCTGGCCCTGGCTCTATACTAGCGCTTATATACGGACACCGGCGGGGACACATAGCCAAGCCTGGAATGCTTCAGGCCTTTCCGTCATGGCGACAGCCTCCAGTGAGTTGGGGACTTGCGAATATTAAGTACTTAGCCGCACAGAGCTAATTCTGTCAACTTTACCTGTGATACGGTCCGTTCCACAACTTGAAGCAAACTTAACTTGTAAACCCAAGGCCATGAGTGATGGGGCAAGGACCTAAAACTAGGAATAATAAGCTTATGCTGCTGACAGCTAAACCCGTGGACGAAATTTTCATCCAGCGAACATGAAAAGCAGGTGGCTTCAATCTCGCCTTGGATACATCATGATGGGTGAGTGATGAATGCATGTGCACGTGCATAACATGCCCGCATGTTGTACTACGTAATCTCGGCTATGCACGAAGTACTTGGAGGAAAAAATAGAAAACAAGCTTTAGTGGATCCATCAGCCGTGGCCAATCGGCGCAGCTATGAAGTTGATTGGCAGATAGCGGGCCTAGCAAAGAGTTTCCATTCTCTCGCATGGAAAGAGGTTTTTAAACCCCGCAAAAATTAAAACCATCCCTTTTCCCCACTAAACGTGAATTCTTTAGACGCGCCCCTAGAAAAGGGGACGGGATACTTGCATACATACGTGCAGGTATGAACTCGATTGACAACCATTTTACCGAATATTATTACATAAGGGCAGTCTATTGGGTCTGGGTCTTTCCCTCGACAACTCGTAAGGAGATACCTCCGTCATGGACATTGACGATATCCTAAGGGAGGTTGATCCCACATTTGATGGCATACCGCAAGAGACGCGTGACCTTCAAGCCCTGACACGTGCCTGGGTAGCAGAGAGGTCTGCTCCGGAACTCCTGAAGTAAGTGCGTTGTCTTCTTTCGCTGGACTGGCGGCAAGGTTATTTACTTTGGGTATCACAGTTGGCCGTCGGATGGCTTCTTTGAACGTATCAACGAGCGCATTAAGCAGCAGATCGAGAAAGTCGAGGAGATGACGGGCGACATGGATCCCAAGACCAACTTTGCCTTGATCGTCATACAGACTGAGCTTGAGCGCTACAAGTTTCTTGTGAGGAGCTATCTGAGAGCAAGGATTGCCAAGATAGACAGACACACTCTCCATTATCTCTCCACCCCTGCCCTCCGAGCCCGCCTCTCGCCAACCGAGCTGGCCTATGCAACACGACACCAGGCTCTGCTTCACAACCATTATCTATCTTCTTTTCTTTCTTCGTTTCCGCCATCCCTACAAAACCTAAACGATACTGCCGGTAATATCAGCATGATCGACACCCCTGACCTGGACACTGCCGTCTTTATCAGACTCCTACAAGACACCCGTGTCAAGGGTCGCGGAACTGATGCTGACGGTGAGATGAACGGGAAGAATGGCGATGTCGTCATTCTTAGGTGGTCGGATGCTAGGGAATTGCTCGACTCTGGTCGAGCCGAGCTTGTCTAATGCTGCTGCGTGATTAGCGCCCAGTGCATACCAACCTATCATATGTCGCTCTGGAGTTCTGCAATAGATCCTCATGCAGCTCGCGCGGTTCCGCGGTTGGTGAGGCTCGTTACGCCACCGGAAACCGATTATTCAGCGACCATGACATGATCCTACATATCCCCGTAGTACTTCCATCGACTTCAAATGGTGAGGTACCGTGATGGCCCTTCAATCTGGGTTCGTATTCCCGAAAACCTATGGTAGCCTCTTGTCGCAGACTTCTCTTGGCACCTTTGGAATGCTCACGGGTTGCTGCTACTTGTGAGAAAGGGAGAAGGATTACAGAGGGGATCTATCCTGATGGATCGCTGTCGAGCTGTAAGACGCCACAATATTGTTGCATCCTACTCTATGAGGCACTAGAGCTCGACATGTGGAGAAAGCATGGGGGGAAGGGGGGGGGAGGTGGTTGGAGGGGGCCGACTCCCTGGCGGTTCTCAATCTGCAGCGACAAGTATGACATCTGTTACATCTACCACTGGTCAAACTCGCAGGCTTTTGGGATCCGGCTGCGAATGAGCACGTGCGTGCAGAGCGGACAACATCTTCAGCAGACACGCCGAGTATGATGAGATTGTGGTGGCCCATCTCAGCGCCGCCGCCTTTCCGGCCTTCACCTGACAAGCCATTGGTCGTCTGGACAAAGCAGTGGATTGCTATGACCTCGCGAATGCATGGTTCTGCCTACCCTACTTGCGCAGTCCCGTCTACCCTACTTGCGCAGGCCCGTCGATGTTATTCAACGCGATAAGCTCATCTATAAGAGTTTACAACGATGACAAGACAGTAAGAACGGCGAGACCCGCCAGTCTGGGGCGTCGAGGAATCCTTGCACGGCTGCGACTCTTGCGGGTATACACTCATACCCCAAGCCTTCCGCCCCCAGCCAATAATCAATGTGGTCTCGAGGTGTCTATGCAATTGAGAGACGCCCAGTACCTTATTATACCTAGTCCTCGACCTTCCCTCGTTATGCGACGTCTCTGCTAGCCCAATAAGGGACAGCGCCAGACCTGACCGGGACCTAAACCTTCTCATCCAGCGTCCATTTCGGATGAATAGACCGGGTAGGAGGAAATGCTATATACAGCTATGGGTTCAATATTGGTTGCTAGGGAATCGTCTATGTATAACTGGTCGGCAAGGACTAAGATTGCTATACGTCTAAACATATCTTACGACGGCCTGGGATGTACGAGATACTCGTGTTCAGAATACAGATATAGGATGACAACAGAGCTATAGTTTAGCGTTTATATTCCTATTATTCTCCGTGTTTCAACAAATATGAATTCGATATCGTCTTAAAACTGAAGCGTCCATCTACTTGCTTCAGCACAATTCCCTCTCGCTTTTTACCATTTATCCCGATACCTTCGGCCCGTGCTAGGATCTCCTGGACATTCCTCGCAATGTCTCCAAGACGATGGTAGCCTACGATAGGGACATGTTTCAAGCCTAGGCGTCCTACCAAGTCCTCTGTTTCTTTCGGCTTCATGTATCTCCGCTCGTCAATGTCCCAAGCTCCAAAAACGAAGAAGTCGTGAAATCCAAGCGGGAAACCCTCGAAGTTCTTTTGTATAGAGCTGCCACACAACTCGCCCTGGAGGGCTATGTTCCTATTCAGCCGCGACAGCTTTTCCGGCAGGGAGTTCTTCTTGGCGCTGGCCCAGAAGTAACGACCTTGGCTCTCAGGCTTCTCGACGTTCCTCGAACAGACGTCAAACCGTCCGTTCGGCTGAGCGGCAGTCTGCTTGCCCTCAGTGCCCAGAGGCGCCAGCTTGTCCATCAGGGGGCTGTCGTTCCGGACGAAGTAGACGGTCATGGAGGATCCGTCCATCTTGACGGTCTCCTGGAAGATCTCCTCTCCCCACTTCTCGAACACGTCCGGCAGGTTCTGCACGCGCTCCTGGTCCGTCCTCGGGATGAATTCGGGCATGGGTATCTGGTCGGACTTGTGAGCCGGCTCGCCCGTCGCCGTCACCGCTGTCTCCGTCGCCTCGAACTTCTTGACGCCCAGCAAGCCCTCGAAGGCCGTTTCGCGAAGCAGGCGCTCGGCCTCGCGCCGCCCATGCCGGATCTCGAGGTCCACCCATGCGGCCAGGATCTCGGGGAAGTCGTCGAGGGGCTCGAGGATGCCTTGCGAGATCTGGCCGCGCATCCGCGCGCTCTTGACCCGGAACCCCCGCTCGCCTGTATACGTGATGAACTTGTCCGCCAGGTGCGTCCACCGCGGGTCGCCCGCCGGCAGGAAGCTGTCGATCTCGAAGAACACGGCCAGGTCGCCTGCCCTGAATTGCCCCCTTCCCGCGATGCAGGTCCAGCCGTCGACCTCCACTGCCTCGATCCTGTCCGCGCCCTTGATCGGGTGGACCGCCGCCACTTTGCGTACTGTCACCAGCTTTCTCGTCATCTTGATTATGCAAAGCGGCGCAAATCTACGTCGGCACCTGAAGACGCTCCGGTGCACAAACGAATGTAGTTCAAATGGGAGCGCAATGGTGACCGGGGAGATCGAATACCGAAGATTGTACTGTTTATCGAAATCAGACGCACATAGAGGGGCGCGTCTATTGGTGACTCAACCCGCGAGACAGATGCACTCCAGTTTTCCGGCCCATTCGGAAAACCACTGAACCGACAATATAAAAAGGGCCGGAGAAAAAGAAGGCATGTTCGATTCAGAGACCAAGACCGCAAATAAATACGTTTCGGAGAATGCAGAAGTGTCTAAATTTCCGAAACCTCGCCACTGGTTCGGATTTCAGAAAGTTAATAGTGTTTTGCACAGTCCCAATGATACAAAACGCACTTCGTCCTCAGCATGAAGTAACGTCACTCGTATTGGAGCAAACAGAGGAACATTAGATTTATAGTTTAGAAACCAGGAGCCAACTCGGACCTCCAGTGATATGATATTTTACATCTATATACTGATACGTGTGGGAGAAACGGTAGAATTTTATCCGCTTAAACCCATAATGGTGCCTCCTACGCTGTCAACCAAGGTTAAGTGTCAATTTCAGCCCAGTTCGACCGGAGGTCTATTGTTGCTTGGCTGCTCCATCTCCACCGCTGGTTGCCAGTAGTACTTCGAGGGATAATATGGCCCCGTGTTTTCTATCCACTGGGGAGCTTGCACCTCAGGCAGCCCCTCCGTCAACTTCTTGCGTTGTCGACGGAAGTGCCACCAGAGAACACAGGCACAGGTAACAGCACAGACTCCTGAAAGGGAGATACCAACGCCTATTCCCACTCAAGCTGCGGTATCGGTTGTGCGACTGGGAACTGGCGTTGACGGACTAGTCGATCGAGTTTTCGTTATAGATAACACCTCGTTCGGGCGAGTTGAGGCGGGCTCAGCGGTTATGTTGAAGTAGTGCGACGTGATTGAAAGGGGCTCTGCTTCTCCTTCTTCCCTAGGGCTGGTCGATGAGTGCCAGAGCAGAAATACATTCGATTTACTTATGTCGAAGTGAAATGTTTGAACCAGCCAGTCAAACTGTGTAACAGCGCCGGATTGGGTCTCTGAGTGATGCTCTTGTCAGTCTCCTAAGTCTTCTCACGAGCTTCTTTGCCTAACGCCTACGGAAGATTACCGGCCCCAGCTCTGCGGCGCCTCCTTTGAGATTATGCTGCCAGAGAGCGATGGTATAGCTTGGATAGATGATGGTATACTTGATTTTCTGAACATCACCGAGCCCCCATACTAGATTTTTCGAGTAGTCGGTTGTTGGGTCTGCTAAGGCATTCGGCGGATTTAAGAACCTCCTCACGGCTAAGGAATCTTGTGCTGCTGAAGCTAGCGACCAGAAGGATGCTGTTGTGATAGTTGAAGCTAACAGCGTTATGTGTTCAAAATAGGCATTACGCATCGTCACGTAGGGAACAGAGGATGACGCTCAAATGCCCCTGAAAAGGCAGATCGATTGGCCGAGCAAATAGAGACAAAGAAGTGGTATCTCGACATCGGTAGAGAACAAGAAATAGCAGACAGCAAGACCAGAATACCACTTGGCGCCTTGGACTTAGAACTAGCGCTCTGAAACCAACATCAAGTCATGTTAAACAGTGCCCCCTGTCGAGATAGCCTGTCAAGACGTAGGTCTGCGCAAAGGCTAGCCTCCTCCCGTTATCCAGATGATATTTAGTTGCCCATGCTTTGATTGCAGCTACCCAAGAGGGCAGCGTTTATATGTCCTCATAACGTTGCTCCCCCCGGTATGCTGTGCCGCTCAAACTGCTCGGGGCACTGGAACCAGTCTGTGTTTAAGTTGAATGAGAACTCAAGGTAGAATGGTGAACATGGGATTTCGAAAGACAGCATAAATTCTTTCCGATTATAAGAAGATACAAAGGTTATCAATCCAACCTCTTGCTACCTACATAACAGCGGCCGGACGAAACGTTACTTGTTATGCTGAAGACTTGACAATAACCGGGCCCATGATCTTAGTCCAGCAGATACGGAGTATTGAGGAGGAAAAAAGAAAGGAGGGGAGGAGGAGGGGGGAGACATGGACAAAAAAGACTGATAAACTGAGAGGCTCAGCTCATACAAGGCGACCTGGTCACCCGTTCCCAGGGGTATCGTTGACCATTTGGACGAGTGCAATGTACCAGGGTTTTTATGTAGTTGGTTCCGTGCCTCATGCTGTAAGCGCCATCCCAGATTCCCAAAGAGATCATGCAGGGGCTGGTATTTCTGAACGTATAGTGTTTTAGTTCTGTTCATGTACTGACTTACCTAGGCTCGATTGACGCTGGTTGTTCGAGCGACAACTACGAGGCAGCCGCCCCGAAACATTCGGAACCTCTGTATGTCGGAATTCGCATCTAGGAAATGTTGCTGCGACAGTTTTCGCATCCAAGAACTGCCTTAATCGGCACCATCTTGTTCATTATATTTCTCTTTCTGTGGTGTGGTCAACGTGGTCTGCAGTCTTCGATTCCACGTATCCGTTATGGGTGCAACTGGGTCATCAAGCTTGACGCAAAATGTTTACAACAATACTCTCGGTGTAAGTTCGCTGTCGCAAGATAAATTCTAGGGATCTCAATTTTTTCGCAGTTCGGGAAGATCTTCGTGGTTGGTATGCCGTCTCGGACTAATAGACGTGATGGAATGGCCCTCGGGGCTACTCTTAGCAACCTAGAGATAGAGTTTATTGAGGGAGTCAACGGTAAAGAGGTACCCGACAAAGCTCTTCCTTTGGGGCCAGAACAAAAGCGTCTACCAGATGCGGTGGTAGGGTCGTGGCGAGCACACATGAATGCCATCCAGGAGTATGTGAACATGTCTGACGATGAATATCATATGCCGCCACTTGGCTCTGGTTTCACATTCGCTTACCATTGAACAGAATCGTTCGTAGAAACTTGACGACGGCATTGGTTCTTGAGGACGACGCGGATTGGGACTTGAGAATTCGGGATCAGTTGCGTGACTTCGCCTTGTCATTGACTGTCTTGACACAACCTCTTTTAGGAGCGTCTGGCCCGGGTGCGAGGTACGCAGACCCAACCTTTCCCAGACCCCTGGAGGACTCACCTGCAACAGTACAAGAGCTGGCCTTTGGTAAATTGC
Source organism: Monosporascus ibericus (assembly GCA_004154915.1). Lineage (NCBI taxonomy): Eukaryota > Fungi > Ascomycota > Sordariomycetes > Xylariales > Monosporascus > Monosporascus ibericus. The sequence continues at coordinate 169,823 of QJNU01000043.1, read as the reverse complement.
CCGCTACGGCAACACCCAAAACGTCACCGTATGGGGACAACTGGGATGTCATTTGGGCAGGGCGCTGTGGAATGCATTTTCCTTTCGCCCATGGCGAGATAATACCGAAAGGCGCGAGTGGTCCAGACAGACCAGCATTGCCGCAGAAACAGCATCTGTGGACTTTATCCGAGCCGGACGACCTCGAGGAGCAGTATCCGAACCACACGAGAGTGGTGCATCGCGTGCAAGACGGTATCTGCTCACTTGCATATGCGGTTACGCAGAAAGGGGCTCGGCAGCTCCTATACGAACTAGGCCTCAAGGACGCCAGCGCCGCATTCGACATCCAGCTAAGATGGTTCTGCGAAGGCACAGGACGTCCAACACGCAGCCGACATCACTGCTTGACGATGCAGCCGCCGTCGTTCGGTATTCACCTGTCAGCCGGCGCTAAAAGCGCGAACAGCGATATATCAGACCATGGTGAAGGATATCAGGAAGAAGCCACGAAAGTGGTCCGATGGAATGTGAGGATGAATTCTGAGGCGCTGATGGAGGGCAGGACGGACTTCGTGGAACAATGGCCAGATGCGGTCGAGGAATAAGTGCATTGCCGAGAGGTTATTGCAGGCCTCGACAAATTAGCTATATACTCCATTCCAGAAACTGTTTGCTCGTGGTGTCTGGCGTTTGTTTTGCTATAGTTTGCAAGAAAGGCGAAGATAGGCGGAGGATTTGGGAAGCAAAGACATCTGCATGCACTAATAAAACAATCCCCATGTGGTGTCCTGGAATTTATCTCTTCTCGGCATGCCATACCCAGCAACCCTTCACTTTCCCGACGTATACGAGGTAGAACGGAGTACTTGAAGTAGGTAGGTACTAGGTAAGTAAATACATAGGTACATACGAATTGGCTATAACATTGGAGAGTGTCTTACGTCCCGTAGAATTCACGACGTAGTGGGAACGCCGGTAGTCGTTCGGTTGATGACAGGTTATATGGTGGGTTAAGTTAGCACAACGTACGTAGGGAGAGAGTGATGGCAATCCCCACCAGCATTTCCCCAGTAGGTAGGCTCACTCTATTACATACATGTACTTCCCTCATCCAATTCGTACATAGACAAGTAACAGACTCAATCAACGTAAAACTCGATGCCTTATATTAATTTGGGAGAGTGACAAAAGTGCATATATTGATGCATAGTCCAGTTGCTCTGGCAGATAGGCATGAATCAAAAAGACCGCCCTGTTGAATGCGGCTAGTTCATCCCTACTTTGGGCTTCCTTTTCACCTACAACATTCCTGGTCAGTTCTAGCTGCCTTTGCCTACCATGAGCGACCTTCAGAAAGCCTGGGCTAAGAACCGGCTCAGCACACTGCCCGCCATAACTTTCGATGAGCGTGAGGAAGAGGAGAACCATGTCGCCGAACTGCCCGAGCACCCCGAGGACGATTCTTCGTCCGCGTCCTCGGCCTCGTCCACGGGGACGGTCATTCCCTCACCAAGCCAGAACCTTTTCGCAAGACCACAGAGGTAGTCACTCCTCGCGGGCTAGCATATATGCTGAAGTCTAACGAATTGACGAAATATTCTAGTGTTTCCCGCGGCAAGACGTTGCAGCCGATTCCATGGACAACGTACTTCGAGAGGGAACTCTTTCTCAAGGACGAAGAGAGCACGTCAAACACTACGATCCATACGTATCTGACGTCGCCCGTTGGCAAGGGTCCCCTGTTCGTCATGCATCACGGAGCCGGCTCGTCCGGACTTTCTTTTGCGGTGGTAGGCTCTGAGATTCGCAAACGGTTGCCGGCTGCCGGAATCCTGTCGCCTGATGCTCGCGGTCACGGTTCAACGGCTGTTGCCGAAAGCCAGGGTCTCGACCTCAGTCTTGAGACGCTGACGGCGGATCTCCTGTCCGTCATTCTCATGACCAAGAAGGTGATGAAATGGGACGCATTGCCGCCTATCATCCTAGTTGGACACTCCCTAGGCGGGGCCGTTGTGACGGAGCTGGCGAAGACGGGAAAGCTAGGCAACTTGCTCCTCGGCTACGCCGTCCTCGACGTCGTCGAGGGCTCCGCCATCGATGCGCTTCAGAGCATGCGCACGTACCTCTCGACACGGCCGCCAGGCTTCGCTACCGTGGAGGCGGGCATCGACTGGCACGTCCGGTCCAGGACGATCCGTAACTCGGTATCCGCGCGCACTAGCGTGCCAGCCTTGCTGAGCGTTCACGAGCAGGCGTGCGATACGCGCCCCTGGAAGTGGAGGACGGATCTCGCCGCGACGCAGCCGTTCTGGGAGAACTGGTTCGTGGGGCTGAGCAAGAAGTTCCTGGAGGCGAAAGGGGGCAAGCTCTTGCTACTCGCCGGCACGGATAGGCTAGATACGGAGCTGACTATTGGTCAGATGCAAGGTACGGACCGCAACTCTCCCTAGACTCGGATTCGGGGTAATCACTTTATCGACTGATCTATGATACCAGGCAAATATGCTCTACAGGTGTTTCCGGAAGCGGGACACTTCATACACGAAGACATGCCAGAGAAAACGGCAATGTCGCTCGTGGACTTCCACCGCCGTAACGACAGAAGCGCTCTGGTATTGCCCCCTAAGGTTTCTGATCTATTGAAACAAGGAAAGAAAGTCTAGTAAGGGATTATAGCACGAACCTGGTTTGCTTTGTAATTCCCAGGGGTTCTATAACACATCTGGCATGCGCCGAGTAGCGATTACCAAATGGAACAGTCCATATGACGGTCTGTTGCTAGAGTATATCTAAATATGAAGAAATTTAAGCAATGCGATTCAGCGGTATAAGAGCCTTGCGGCCCCTTTTCCGTTTCCGGGGAAATCTATGCTTAGCTATTCACCAGCCCTCCCCTTCGTCCTGAAAATGCGGATATATCTCTGCCCGACGCCGTGAAATGCTTTATACCCTTTCGAGTCCTGTGATGGAAAGTCTTGCAATCCTTGCATAACCCTTAGGCCAAGAGTGCCATCGTCTCTGCCGATTGAGAACCCGAAGACGTTTTTACCCCTCGTTCTGATAAGTCCTTTCTGACCTGTGAAGTAGAAGAACGCGACTGTGACATCTGGCCTCCGGCGGCAAGCGCACTCTGGTAGCTCGTCTTCTTGTTCTTCTTCCCTGAGCCGTCAGGGTCGATGTCGAGAATGAGGTCAACCTCGCGCGCCCGATCCAACAGGTCGCCAAGTCCAAGCGTCTCGCAGATTTTCGTGTAGCTCTTGCAGGGGCTGATGGAGCGGTACGCCGGCTGCTTCCCCGGTATGAGCTGGCAGAGCAGGTACTTGGTGTTGCCAAACTTATTCTCCACCTCTAATGCGTAGCGAATATATTTCTCGACGACCTCGTTCCACGGTAGGAGACCCCCCTGCGCTTTTGTCTGGAAGCAGCTGGAATTTTTCTCGGCCGCTGTTGCGATCATGGCACCGTCCACTCCAAACTCTTGTATGAGCCGCATCGCCTGGTCCCGGTTCTCTACGTCGCCGTTCATGACACATGCGACCCCTGCTTCCCTACATACATCCGCGATCATGCGTAATTGCCCTCGAATGGCGCGTTCCCTCGGGCGCATAGGGGTCGTCCGGCAGTGGACCGTCAGGCCGGTGATCCCCGTCGCGACAAGGCGCCGAACAAGTGCTTCCGTCTCTTGCGCCGTGTCGAGTAACCTGATCTTGACGCTGATCCCAATCTCGAATTCGGGCACGATGTTCTTCACCAGGGCCTCCAAGATGGCACATAATTTATCCGGAGACCTCAGGAGAGCAGCGCCCATTCCATCGTGCGTACTGAACGGCTTAGGGCATCCGGCGTTCACATCGATCCCTGCCACATCCGCCGCAACGAGTTTCGCTGCTTCGACAGCAAGGTCGGGATTGGAGGTACCGATCTGGAAAATAAGCTTTCTGGCCTCCTTCTCGGAATGCATCCGGTAGATGATGCTGTCTTTGATATCAGCTGGTGGTTTTTTTGCGCCTTGAGACGGCTTTCGCGTCCACTCGATGATTTTGGTCTCTGGATTGTATCGCCTCGTGGTTCCGATCATGGACCTGTCGACGGTCTCAGGGCCTGATGGCACCTATTGTTAGCGATCGATGAAGACGAAGACGAAGGGATTGCTAATAGGCACCCGCGTACGTACCCCATACCAAGTCGGCTCCGTAGTGGAGTGCCAGAAGTCGCGAAGGGAGCTCTCCAGATCGCACCATGGGCGCGAGCACGACCTTGCCTCTATAGTCGACGCCGTTGCAGGGAACCGGCACTTTCTTGCTTTCGGATGTCATGATGGGTCGGATCATTCGAGACAACAATGACATAGCAGAAAAAGGACTTCCCCCGTTGGTAGGGCCCTTGATCATGCGTGCCTAACGATGCGGACTCGGTATGGGTAATGCGCAAAAAGAAGGTACCAGCCCCAAGTTGGCCACTTGGGAGGAATCCCCCGTCCCTCTCCTACATACATCTTATCTTATCTAATCTAGATCTAATCAAATATTGATATAAGGCTCAAAGCTAATCGGAAACCACCAGTTAAAGTTGATATATCAAACCAACTTCCCGTCTTAGTTCACGGCTAAAATTGATCCCCTCTATGTCCATTCCTATTGCTTAGAACAAATACCTCGTACATATTTGCGTTTCCCTGGAACTCGAGACAAGTTAGCCAACCTAAAGCGGCCGTAGCCTCACTACTAAGAGCTATGGGTAGCCTTTGCTATAATACCTTGGGAGTTCCGACGACGCATCCGGGATTGCCTTCAGAGAAACTATAGGATTCAAGGGCGCATTGATCTTATGCGAAATCCGATTCTTCGGGTCCGCCCTAAGGACTGCCGAAGATAGCAGTAACACAAGCTAGAGGCCGGAAAGGCGATATAAAACCTGCCACCTGGCGAACCGTCCAGAGTTCCTGAGCCCGCTGCGGCGTGGTTAGATAACGGCTTTTCGCCGGAGACTGTGGCAGTGACGAAGTAAGAGGGAGAAGAGTTACACTCACGTCATCAGCATCAAAGAAGGATCAATCCTATTCTGCGAATACCGCTGCTATCGAAATGTATGAAAGATCCGGATCTGGGCCTCTAGGAAGGGGTGATCCATGGTCTAAAAATAGCTTTTCTCAGCCCCCAACATCGGAGAATTCGTCGTGGTGCCTAGGGCAAACCTTGGCAGACCATATACTTTGCCTGTTTGCTTTTGCGACGTTGTAATTCCGCAGTTATAAAATGATGTAGCTCTTGAGTTCTAATAATAAGATATCCTATTAGATCCATACGATGACACGATAAAGCCTTATTGATGCCCACTCAGTCTCTGGAACAGTGATGCAATTGTAGAGCTACAGCCTTTACGCCGGTTGCTGGGCGATATAGGATGCTACACATGTATGATAAAGGCGCAAGACGAGGGGTACAATGAGACCGCCAGACGGCGGCCCGTTCAGCAGACTCACGTATTCGAACTTCGGCCATGCGAGGTGAGACAGCTAACATGGCTGTGCTGTAGGCCGTCAGACATGTAAGACTTATTTGTGCCTTTCCAGCCACTGCTCACCAGTGGAAGCTTCATACGAACAAAACCTGTAATATGTTACCAATGTAGCACGAAAGTAATACAATACCAGCATGTAGGCTAGGTAGCTGGGCAGTTCTAGGTATCTTGGTTACATGCACACCTTGGGTACCAGGACGGTAGCCCCTGCAGAGTCCACTCTGTCATGTCATGCGTCATACGGAGCCATCTTGTTACCTACTAGGTACCTGGGTAGGCCGGGGGAACCAGAAATCGTGGGTTGTTTTACCTTCCGCTAAAAAGGACGCGAACCACTAACTGGAGTGCCTGCTTTATGAAGTAAATGACGATTGATACGCTAGGGGGATAACGCTGCGCGGACATGGCAATAGTTTACGTATTTTGATACAACACTATCAGTGGCATCTTCAACTGAGTCAGCCATCTGTGTGTATGTACCTCCCGGAAGATGAAAGGCGGAATCTTTAAGGCTAAACAACCTTGGCAACCCGCAGGCTCAATGTGAGCCTATTATATGTATGCGTGGGATGATGCATCGAATAGGCGATCAGGGCACAGGCGAGGTCAACCTGTATATTTAAGCATCTAATTATGCCAATGAGATGTCTCTATGTGGGAACCCCGTCGACCATCACCGGCGTGGCAAGGCGCGCCACTTCCCGCTTTGTCCAACACCTGGGCAACAACCTGAAAGGGAGTTTCGATATTCGTATTGTGCGAAACAGTGCTCTGGTTCGATTGTCTTACGAGCGACTACCGCAAAGCTGTTGCCTAAGTAAGTTGCTACGTATTGGATTTGGAATACAGCCTAGTGGTCTTGTTCATCAGCCTCTTCTACTAGGTGAGGTATTTGCATATAATTGCCCATTGGTAGCGCCATATTTCGCCTCTGCTGGGCTTGACGCCTTTGCTACCTCTAAGTACCGAGTCTCATTAGACCTGGTGGACGCCACTCCATAAGTGCTGTACGCGGAGGCCACGCACTTGGAAGACGTAACCCACCGCTCCACACCATCAGTTAACAACTTCGCTGAGCGTTGCTGAAAGAGCTCTGTTTTCTGGGATCAGCCCTAGTTTGGCTTCTCAGACAGGGAGAATCTCTGTAACTTACCCACCAAGGCAACCTCCCGAGGTGGATAGGTCTCGTCCGCAGGTCCTCGTCTCCTACTGTTGCCGCGAAAGATTGGGGACACCGTGATAGCTTGCTCGGTTGGCTTGTGCAGAGCTGTATCTACCCACAGTACACCTGCGCAATCATTAGAAAACATGACTTCGAGTAGGTTACCTACCCTCCCTGCTTGCTCTTCCATATCTCCCTTCTCATAGCCCGTACCACCGTCGATCGAGGCGACGATGCAAAGGACGGACAGACGGCCAAGAGAAATCACCATCTTCCCCTAAAAACCTCAATTCCGAGTGCGCATTTGCTGGATGCGCGGGTAGGACCATCAGCTTCGTAATAACAGCTACCAAGCATGGCTGGGCCTGTTGACCGCAAGAGCTCGCCAACTCCAACCTCTACGCTCGAGCCAGAGGCCATCGAGTTACACAAGAAGAGATCCAAGCTACAACGTCTGTCTTCGTTCTTTCCGTCGCTAACCAATTCCCAACCCCCAGATCATTCTCCGGGACAGGATGTCCACCGAAAACAGCTTCCTCAGGAGCCGTACCTTCAGCTACCCTCCCTCGATTTTGGGCATCAACCGGGGAATGGGACGACCTCCGATACTTCCAATCCCTCAAGCGCCCCGGCAATGCAACGACACCATGGCGCGAAACCGTCAAACGGGGATGCGCCGAGCTCCGTGCCGACGAAATTGCAGAAAAAGGCCCCGGTGCTGTCACAGCAGTTGCCTCCACGAGTCCCCGACAAGGACCCGCATATGACACCTCCTGCACATGCTGCGACTTTCCACTTCACAGAGACGAAGCCATCGCCGCGCTTCACCAAGGAGAATCCGGCTCATAAGCGATGCAGTAGCAGTTCGCAGGTTGGCAATAGCGCCGCCAACATCTCACACCCTCCGACTGGTTTAATGCCAGGGCAGTCGTCTTCATCCGGGGAGCCCAGAGGCAGAAGCTCATCTGCGCAACCGCCGAGCGATCAAACGGCTCCAAGTCCTGGTAATATCGTCGTCACCACGGCAGACTCACGTCCAGGATCAAGCAATGGCAGCCAAAGTCCCTCCCGGGATAGCGAGAAGCGTGGAAGGCTAAGGAGAAGTTGGCTGCCCGGGGCTAGATCCAGGTCTCACTCCAAGGATGTCTCCAACGTGAAGCGCGGGGCTTGGATTCTGGAACAAAACCAAGACTACAACACTTCTTTCCTCACGAGCGGAGAGAAAGTGCCGGAACTCTGGAATGAAAACGGCAGTGTCTATGTCTACCTTCATGCGAAGGGCACCGGCGTGGGCCCGTCATTTAAGGTTCCTTCTTTCGCCGTCGACTACTCATTGGTGTTCGCTGAGCTTGTCGAGGCCGAAATGGCATCCCCCACTAGCTCTACGAGGAGCCGTGCACGAAGCTTGACTGGGCGCGACAGTTTGTCTGTTTTGGATGCTCAGCGGCGGCAGGTCTCGTCGCCCCCAATTTCACCGACATTATCCGATCCCCTGGTTTCTGGGGAATCGCGTCTGTACCTGCCAGTGTCAATGTTAGACCCCGACCACGTATCAACCGAAGATCTGGAGCGGCTTATCTCGATTCGAAACATGTTTGCTTTCCTGACTGGCCAGCCTTTAGTCGGCACTAACTCGCAACCGACGCTTTTCAGAGTGTTGCTGAATATCGCGACTCTGCTGCGCGAATTTGAGTTTACCAATGCCGACGGCTCGACCTTCGGTGAGGCTGTGGACATGAGCTTCGGTTTCTTGATGGACCAGGTGGCTCTCGCGGATGTACGGCATAGTCGAGAAAAGACGTTGGAGTCTCTCATCCTAGGGGAACGAATGCGCTCGATGACACTCTACAATGAAGCGTTCGCCCATGCGGCAGGCAAGTATTCTGCTATCCGAGACTTGAATTCCCCTCTGTGGGAAGAATTATCGCCCAATACACGTCAACGCCTTGAGCGAGCCCACCTGGACTTGATAACGCGTCAAAATAGCGTTAACAATAGGCTGGAGGCGTTTGAATTTCCCGCCCTATTCTCCGGCGTTGCTAATTCGGCAACTATGTACAAGGACGTCAAATTCGGCGTCTGGAGAAGGGCGTTCGGCCGAATGAGGCAGTTCGCTCTTGGCTATTACAAGACAAACTTCGGTAGCTGGCCGCCCAAAGCCCGCAGCAAGAAGAACCCTTTCACGGAGAGCGGGCTCAACAGGCAGGTCTTAAAGATCTTATACTCGGACCTGTGTGCCCTCTATGATCTGCTTGCGGACCGCGAATCGCTTACAACTCGAGTCATTGATCAAAGTGCGGAAGAAATCGCCCACGATGACGAGAATCCTCATGTCTCAGCGTTGCGCAGAATCCTGGGCGAGTTTGATACGTCGTCACCACCTGTGCTACCTCCAATTCCATTTGATCTGCCCAAATTGCCGGACAGTAAGTAATTCTGAAGTTGATTCTTATCCAAACTGCACTTTTCCTGCTAGTTTATAACCGTGAAGTTCTGAACGGAGTTTCCTCGAAGCCTACCTTCGTACGGTTCTTGAAACACGTCTTATGAGTCACGAATACCCGCCAAGCCACCTAGACGATGAATTGCTGACCCCAGATGTTATAGTGATCAGCGTCCAGGAAAATTACTATGAGCTTCCCGCGAAAGAGCAGGGGCGGCTGGATAAGAATCTACAAGACTACCAACTGCTTCTCATATTGAACAAAGCGTACGATTTTGACACGGCCAAGCTGGCCTCGCCCTTCATTGAACAATTCAAAGAATTCGAGCATAAGGAGGTAAAAGGCAAACATATTGCGGAAGTGGTAGACCAGCGTATTGGTTACTGGCTGTTTCTATACGTTGTCATTCAGTCACTTCCTATGCTCGTAGTGGACGCGCCCGGTCTACACTTCACGGAAGGCGTGGAATATTTCCTCTGCCAACCAGCCAAGGGCAACCCGCCGTGGATGGGCGAGGGGCCTTCGGTTCGCAAGAGGTGGTACGAGGTTGCGGGTGGCGGCGGTCTGGTTGAGCTCTCAGAGGACGCTGTCGAGTTTAGTATTGAAGGTATCTACAATCGGAGCCACTGTTGGCAGGCCGCCAAGCAATGGGAGATGTCTAGGGAAGGCGCTCTTGCGCCCGCTCCCCAGGAGACGTTATCGCCCCTTCAGCCTCCCGAGTCTGTTTTCACGGACATGGACCCGAAGCGATCCGCATCCCCGCCGGCGGGGCCACCGGGCCTCTCTCTGCGGCCAAGGAACGGATCGCCGAGCGATAGATCGCACGCGTATCGAAAGAGCATTGCTCTGGGATTGGAACCAGTCGCCTTACCGCAGGATGGCCATCTGATGCCAGGCTCACGCGTGGCGAGTGCCGGTGGCCCGACGCCGCCCCCCCGCCCAGTGAGCGCTTTAATAAACCGCAGTCGTTCTTCCGGCAATCTACATGGACGTGATAGCGTGGACTCGTCCGCGCCTTCAACGTACGCGCAGAAGGACTCCCGGCAAAGCTCGGTCGGCGGCAGCACATTCGATGACATTTTGAAAGATATGAAAGACGCGGACGGGAAGCCGAAGAAGAAGCGGATGTTCTTCTGAGTGGGAATGGTTTGCATTACTGGGTCTAATTAGCATGCTGCTCGGAAAGTGGGCCTGGAGTTTATGGCGATGTCTACCTAGATATATTTGCATAATTCGGGATATAGACAAAACATGTCTGTGTCCGTCGCCCCCCATACAATACTGTAATATTGATGACGATATGGATATCGTCCGCCTTTACCCTTCTAAACTCCGTGAGAATAGTACCCTGTTATCCTCGCCTATAAGAACCTAGAAGCTTTTCGAATAGCATTTGAAAGCGTAACTTAAGCCACCTAGGTCAAAACAATTACGCGAGGTCGCCTTTTCAGCCCAGCTTCATGCACCGCGAGACTTGATAGGATTTTTGGTTAGTCCTAGCTTGGCCTGGGCACTGGCTTCGATGCTTCACGAAAAGCAGGTTCTAAAACGCCTAGAGGTATTCATGGTACTGTCACATGGTAAGCTTCGCTAGGCACATTTCAGATGTCAGAGTCAATCAATATTGATGGGGGAATCGAAGGTTATCGCACTGTTGAATGGTTGTGGTTCAAAAACGACCACATGCAGTTCCTGGACTAGGAAATAATGGTTGGTACCAGGCGACTGGGAGTCCCTGGCACTAGGCTAAAAGAAAGATAGGCAGATCAGGTGGGCAAAGAATAAGCGGACTGCGGCCCCTACCGGTGCCTCACCTTTTCGGTGGCCCGTTCCCCCCTCCCTCCCACCGATGAGGGTTCCAATGCTTGGGGGGGGGGGGGCAAGAGCTGGCCAGTGGTCGCGCACCCTACGTTACGCCACTACGCCTTACGTGCACCTTGCACCTTGCATCCTACCTACCTAGGACAGCGTACACTCGCGAATGCGCTTGTCTGCGAATGAGTCCTGTGATTTGCTTTTCTTTTGAGGCTTGACCCTCTTTGACTTGCATTTACCATTTACACATTCTAAGTATGCCCACCTGATTTTTATTGCGGTTGAAGTTCTCGTCGTAGGTGCGCGTGCGAGCAATTGCCCCTTCAATATATATTCGATTACCTGATTCCGTCGCGTGAACGCCTTGTCTCACACGCTTCCCTATATATACATGATATCACATATCACGGCATTTTAAGGGTGTGTTTGTGTATTACTCACTACCTACTTAGTCGGGTAACGGATAGGTAACGACCGTCGGTGCAACCATAACAACACCTCCACCCAATCCTTTCGCGATAAAGATTCTTGTGCGACCACGCCAGAGAGACAGACCACAATCGTTTCTGCATGATCAAGAATCGGTCTTCGTCGAGGCAGTTGCGCTCTCTCCGAACCTGGTTATCTCGCGGGCGCCCTTGAGTTAGCCGACTGCCTGGACCCTGGTTTCTCGCAGTCGGTGGCTAAATACACTGCTTTTGAACGAAGTAGGTTGCCGTGTCTCTCTGCAGTTGTTGCCTGTGCAGCTTGGCTGGTTGCTCTCGGTCGCCTCAGTATTTGGAGTCTTGTTTTGGGCCTTCCCGATGGACCAGAATGACGGCTCCCAAGCTACTCAGCAAGGTTAGCTCCTAATATGTTCTATCATTCTTCGCCCCCCTCCAGGCCGTCTACGTAGAATTTGCGACTAACGCTCGATGTCTTTCCGCACATAGCAACACAGAATGCCTTAGACCCCCGAAGAATCGGCAAGCAGAACTCGGGCTTTTCAGATGAAGAGATCTCCGACATAGTGTGTCTGCTCTATCCCAACACCGAAAATGCGAGTAGCGAGGTCCAGCGGTTGGCCAACTCACCCGAGTATAGTCGCTTTACCGTCGGTCGCTACACCGCCGATAACATCGACTCCGACCTCTACCTCGAAGACGATGCGCGCAACTTCGGCCGTACCCGCGGCGTGGGCGACCATGCTATCGTGTTGAGACTGTCGGCAAGTGTCAAGGACCCTGCCATGGGCTTTACCTTCGGTCGCAACCCGAGCCGCTGCGATATTGCGTTTACGAAGGATCAAGCAAGAAGGTTAAGCAACGTTCATTTTCGTATCTTCGTCAACGAGCATGGGAGTGTCATGCTAGAAGATCAGTCGACCAACGGCACTGTCGTTGACGGTCAACTACTCAGGAAATCGGACCGGGAGAGACACAACCGAGCTCCTACAAGAACGCTAGAAAGCGGCTCGACCATCAAGATTATCATGGTCCAGAGTGCCAAGGATCTGCTCTTTCTCGTTCGGATTCCCCGCCGCGATGGTGAGACTGAAGCTTTATATACGCAAAACCTCGAAACATACTTAAGAAGGCTCCATGGACGAGACGAGGATCCCAATAAGACAATCAGGCCCGGTCCGAGCGGTCATGTAAGTTGATATCACAAACCTGTTTCCACATCGAAGGCGGCTAAGTTCGGAAGGTAAATTTATTTCCTGTGCCCTTCGCTAAGGGGAAGCGTACCGACCCTCCTGCGAACTATGCGGCGCATAGTACTCTGGAGAAAAAGTCGCGTGAGTGGCGTGGCGGTGATAAATACAACCGTGTCGGTGTCATCGGTAAAGGCGCATTCGCAACGGTCTACAAAGTCACTTCTAGGTACGACGGTTCTCCGTACGCTGCCAAGGAGCTCGACAAGCGAAAATTCATGAAGAACGGCGTTCTCGACCAGAAGGTAGAAAATGAAATGAGGATAATGCAGAAAGTCCAGCACGTAAGTTTTCTTTCGTCCGAATTCTGGGCGAGCTAACCTGCTACTAGGCAAATATCGTCCAATATATTGAACATTTCGATTGGGACGCTCACCAGTTCATCATCATCATGGAATACGTGCCCCTAGGTGATCTAGGCAAGCTAGTTCAGGACCATGGCTCGATCCGAGAACCTCACGTTAAGATCATGGCTGACCAGTTGATCGACGCCCTTGGCTATCTCCATGACAACAAGATCACTCACCGCGACGTGAAACCAGATAACATCCTAATCCAATCGCTAGACCCTTTAGTGGTAAAGCTAACGGACTTCGGTCTGTCCAAAATGATCGACACTGAACAAACCTTTTTGAAGACCTTTTGCGGCACGCTCTTGTATTGTGCACCGGAAGTTTACAACGAGTATGCATCATATGACGATCTCGGCAGGAAGACACATAGAAGAAACCAGCGAATAGTGGATAGAGAAAGATACGATCACGCGGTAGATATATGGTCTCTCGGCGGTGTGCTCTTCTATGCTCTTACTAGCAGGCCGCCCTTCCCAGTTAGGAACGGGGTAACATACACGGAGCTGTTGGATCACATCATCAAGACGCCGCTCAACACCTTGCCCTTGGTCAGTTCAGACGTGTCGAGGCCCGGCATTGAGTTCTTGTGCAGGATGATCCATGTGCGCCCAGAGACCCGGGCCACCATTGCTGAGCTTCAAGCCCATCCTTGGCTTAACAGTCTCGCGCAATCTTTCGACGAGATATCGGACGAGGAACTGGGTCAGGGTGCTTCGCAGCTTAGTCTTGACGATAGACAGCGGAGCCCGGAAGTGGATCTGGGAGCCAGCGCTTTGCAAGAACCCGACCTGTCTATGGAATACGAATCGGAGAAAGAAAACTACACGTTTGGACAACGCACAGCTCAGAACAGATTGTTTGGGGAAGTGAACAATTCTGCACTAGGCAGCTCTGGTGCCGTTGCAGAAGAGCAGTTGAATCTGCCCATCTCAAATGCGAGCTCCGGAGAGACCGAAATACTGGAACCCGTGATCCGTGACAGCTTTGAGGGCTCTGACGACCTGTCAACGCCACGGCAAAAGCGCCCGCTTACCCAGTCCGCCCTCACGGAGAGCCAAGTGCCTTTCGATGGCAACACTCGCAGTATCCTGCTGGGCTTTGGCTCACAAAGCCTCGGGGGTGCTTCATCGATATTTGGTAATCTAAACATGACGTCCCCTATAGACGGAGAGTCAAGCCTCCAATCCCTGGGCAGCGACTTCACCGCAAGCAAGCGAAAGCCCGCCTATGATACAAGTGATGAATATGACACGAGTGGAACACGAGCCAAGCCATCGATGAAGAGATTGAAGTCGCAAGGGGATGTCAACCTCACCCCAGAGGAAGAAGAGGACGAATACACTCTCCTAGCTAGCGTGCCCCCTTTGCCCGAAAACCTGTCCGGTCGGCAAATCGACTACCCCCTTCACAAAACCACCTTTTGGGACAGCCAGGATAAGAAGTCGTGGCACCTAGACTATCCCGAAATGACTCATTCTCAATATAACGCATTCGAGCGTGCTGCCGAAAGGAGGAACGAGGAGTTCGGACCGGGCAAGTCGCCTCTCTGGGATCTTGCGATGCGAGATTTTCCGCCGACGCGCCACCGATCCGAGAATCATAGGCCACTAGAGCTGCGTCCAGCCTTGCTCAAGCGCGACAGCAGGTTGGTGGGGCAAACGAGTGACTTGGATCTACCGTCTACGGCACCCTTGCCCGCAGCTGACGATGACGATTTGGAGTCCATTCCGGATACCCTACCCCCAGAAACCCAGGCACAACCAACTTTGCAGGGACTCCGAACCCCAAAGACCGTGGTCGCAACTTTTCGCTCAGCCCCTGGATCACTGGTACCGGGCATTTCATTTTCTCTCGTGGATCCTGTCCTATCATGGGGCCGGGAGCGCCACAATACCATCATATATCAACCAGCTACGGAATCCAAAGTGCCGAAGAATGCTTTCAGGGTACTCTTATGGCGAGATGGGTATAATGCGTCTTTGGGCGATTTCCGACCTTGGGAACTGAGCCAATCTACGTCTAGCCGGACATTGCGGGTATCTCCAGCGCCCGACTCGTATGCTTTCTATATTTCAACCAAGGCCACCAACGGCTTGCGCCTTAACAACAGCCCGCTCCCGCCCAACGAACCGAAAGACAATACAGCGCCTTGCAAATACTGGATGAAACTTTACCATGGAGATACCATTTCTTTTTGGGGAACCGAAGACGTGAACTACCAAGCGAAACTTACATTCGAATGCTTCTGGGGTAGTTCAGCGGTCTCGCGGCCGCCAGATGACCCACCCGTCTGTGCGCCCGATACAACCGCACGAAAACTTGATCGGCTGTGGCAGAAGGCATTTGATAACCTCAGCTATGACAGAATTAAGTCCGAGGCGCACGTCGAACACGAGGTGAGATTGCGCCAGGTAGCTAAGGAGCAGGAACGCAGTCGAGTCTTCGAGCAGAAACGGGCGGAGGCGGTTAGAATCCTCTCCTTGCGTGCTTCTCGGGGAACGACGCCGGCTAGCGCTCCCCCAGTGTCAAGGACAACGCAGCGGCCCGGAAAGACAGCAGCACAGCCCGTTTCAGAGCCCTTCTGAGTTTGGTCCACGCTGCACTGATTGCTATCTGCTTAATATTTTTCCCCATGCCATTATGGCTGAATCAGCATCCCCATCCAAGCAATTCGGGGCACCCTGCATGGCGAGTTGAAGGCGGTGGAGTTCACTAAGGCTAGTCAGATTTGCTGTTGGATGAAACGGGAAGGCAATTGGGAATTTCCTTGTAACCTGGACGCTGGTCGGAATCGCTGGGTGAGTATTCGAGCGAAAGATGACTTTTAGGTTCGTGAGGTGAAAGTGGCGAGCGGATGGAGCAAGCATATTTTGGGGAATTTTGGGATAGCTCTGGGAGAATGTACACCAAAGGGATCTCATATTGTGATACTCCCGGAGCTGTAGGAACCGACGTAGACGGGCTATTATAAATGTATCAATAATCATAACCAATACTTGCTCTGTGGTCCTCATATCTCCGAATACCGTTTTGAGAACCTAATAGCCAGCTCGGTGGGGTACATTTATCGCAGCGCGGGCTCCACCATTCCACCCTGACTTTTACTGAGTAGTGTCGGCAATTGGTGCTTACAGGTGTTACCTGCTGGCTGGCTTTGTGGGCCCAGGGATCACTCCTGCAGCCTGGGACACCCTTTGTCCACAGACGATCCTTTGTCACCCAATCATGTATGTAAGGGCGATTGCCCACGGACTAAATTTGTCCTTTCCTAAAACATATAGAACCAACGCATAAGAATTACGCCAGATTCCTGCATTTGATCACTGTAATTGCTAATATAATAGCATCTTTTGGTTATTAATAACCTAGCACGTTATACGAAATGGTTAATTATAATTTAATAATAATAATAATTAAGTTATTATCAAAAAAAATTAGAAATTTAAAAAAAAAAGCCGCTTAATTAACGATTTAAAAAAAAAAATCAAATAACAGTTAACGATATTAGGTTAACGCCGTACCCTAAGAAAGTTTTTTATTAAGTTAATAATTAATAACTTATTTAATAAAAACTTCGTTTTTATAAAAAATTAAAAGCAAAATAATAACTTTTTCCCTTTCTTTAAACGTATACCTTTATTCGAAAAGTATTATAATAAAAAAAAGTAAAAAATAAAATAAAATTTATCTTTAATAAAAAATAATTTATTATCTTAATAATAATAATTAAAAGCAAATAAGCTAAAAATTTTACTTATTTAAAAATAATATCCCGAATTAAATTTAAATAAACTTTATATATCTTTAAGTAATAACTTAAATAATATCAGACGGAACGTTAAAATACGGAAAAATAAATACTTATAAATAAATAAAAAGATTAAAAAATTAAAGTTTTAAAACCAAAAAACTAAAAAGTTAATAATATAACTAAACGAAATAATAATTTAATTTTTAAATAGATTTTAATTAACGAAATTACGAAATACGAATATATAAATAAAGGTACTTAAAGCGTTATAAAGCGTTTAACCTAAAATATAAACGAATAATTCGAAAAAAAACTTCCATTATAATAAAAAAAAAATAACGGAAAAAAATTAACCTTTTAAAAAAAGGCGAAATAAAGCTTAAAAAATAATTTATTAAAAAATCCGACCCCTTTAAAAAAGCAAAAAGTAAAAAAGTAAAGTTATTTAAGGAAAAAAATATAATACGTAATAATTTTAATAATTTAAATAATTTTTCGTTTTTATTTTTATTTTTAAATTTATTTTAAGTTTTTTTAAAAAAGCGTAACAAAAAACGTAATAATTTTTTTAATAATTTATCCGGTTCCTTTAATAACTTAAATAACTTTAACAAAATAAATATACTTTTAAAAAAAAATTCTAATAATAAAAATAATAAATTTCGTTAAAAACGTTTTAATTTTACGTTAAATAAAAAAAATTACTTATTTAATTAAGTTAATTAAAAGTTTTAAAATAACGTATTAAATTTTATACTTAAAGAAATTAATTATAAGAAAGATATAAAATTAAAGTAATTAAATTAATTACGTTTTATTAAAATTATTATTAAAACTTATAAAAAAGTAACTTTTAAATTAATTATAAATATTAAAAAAAACCGAAAATATTAAGAACTTTTTAAAAAGTTTATACCATAATAAATAAAACTAAATAAAGGTTTTTTTAAAAAAAGTTAAGCAAGATTATATATAACGATAAAAATTTAATATAATTTATTACCAAATTTTAAAAACTTTTTCGAAAAATTAAAAATTATAATATAAAATTTAAAATTAAAAAATATATTATTATATTCCTTATTATTATAAAAAACCGTATTAATAATTAATATAAAATAATATAATTAATATTACGCCAAACGAATTTTTTTTTTTAATAATTAATTAATAATTTTAATAACAAATTTTATAATTATTTTAATAATAAAAAAAAAACAAAAAGTTTTATAATACCCAAAAAGGTAAAAATAAAAGTAATAATAATAATAAAAATAATAAGCCCGTATAAAATAAAAACGGAAATCTTTTTTGTTTTAATTACGGTAAATATAAACACTTAATTAAAAATTACCTTAAACTTTAAAAAGAAAAAAACGGTAAAAAATAAAAAATAAAAAAAGTTAATATTAAGGAAATAATAATAATAATAATAATCGAAATAATAATTTTTATAAGACTTAAAAAAATAATTAAGGTAAAAAATAATTTATTTTTAAAAATTTAAAAAACGTATATTATTTTAATAAAAAAATATTTAACGCTTAAATCGATAATTAAGAACTTTAAAACTTAATATAATAATATAATAAAATATTATAAAAATTAATTATAAAGTTTTTAATAATTAAATACTTTAAAATAATTATTAAAAAAGTAATTATAATAATTAAATACGTTAAAGTTATAATAAATAAATATATTAAAATTTTAATAATTAAAACCTTTAAAATAACCGTTATAAAAAGTATTATATTTTTTTATATTTATTTATTTATAATTAACGATAAAAATAAATTATTTTAAAATTTAAAAGTAAATGTTAATATTATAAATAATATTAAAAATTTCGAAAAAAATATTATTTTAAATATAAAATTTAAAAATATTTATATTATAATAAGTAATAAATTAATATTAATTATTTTCGTTAAAATAATAAAATAAATTTTAAAAGGTTTCCGAAAAAAAATAATAAAACTTTAATAAAATATTTTTATTTAAATAACTTTTTTTTAAAAATATTTTTTAAAAAAATATATTATAAAAAAAAATTATTTAAATAAAAATATTTTAATAAATTTTAATAAATTCTAATTAATAACGATTAATATACCTTAAAAAGGTTTTTTTTTATAGTTTTATAAAAAGCCGGAATTTATTATTAAAATTTCGAAATTTATAAATAATAAAAATTAATAATAAGGCCATAAATTAAAAAAGGTATTCGGTAAAAAAAACGGCGATAATTTAAAATAAATACTTATAAACGTTTTTAAAAATAAAAAAGTTTTTATAATAAATAAAGTTATTAAAAAAATTATTTTTTAATATTATTACTTTTATTATCTTAATATTAAACGATTAATTTAAATTATTAAAAAGTTTACGGAAATTAATATAAATTCCGGAAATATAAAATTATTTTTTTATATAACGTATAACGAAAATAAAATATAAAAAATATTATTTATAAATTTTTCAAAATAAAAATTATATATAAAAAAAATTATTTAATATAATATAAAATCCGTTAAACTTATTAATATTAAAAATAAAACTTATTACGGCTTTATTATAAATAATTTTTTATATTATGAAAAATATTATTTATTTAAAATTAAAAATAAAATTTAATAAAATTTATATATATATATTATATAAATAATTAAATATTTAAAAATAATTTCCCTTAATATAAAAAACTGAAATAAAAAATATAAATTTTACGTTTAAACGATAATAAGGAATTTAACATAATAATTATTAAAAATTTTTATATTATAAAAAATATCGAATTAATAATTTTTAATTTATATAATTAATATTAAAACAAAATTATAAAAAAAGATATTTAATTTTTATAAAATAAAATACCTATAATTTTCGCGTAAATAAAGATTTTTATATATTTTTAAAATTTCGTTATAAAAGTTATAATATATATAATTAATAAAATTAAATAATTTACGATAAATAATATAATATTAATTAAATATTTTAAAAAAATATTTAACTTTAAAAAATAATTATATAAATTTAATAATAATTATTTCCGTATTTTCGGTAATAAATATATAATTTTAATTAATAAAAATTATAAAATTAAATTAAAAAAATTAAAAGTTTAAAAAATTAAAAAAATATTATTAAATTATAAAAAGATTTATAATTATAAAATATAATTATTAAAAGGCGGTAAAATATTTATTATACCGTACGTTATAATTTATAAAAACTTAAAAAAATTAAAATAATTTTTAAATTTTAAAAATATTATTTAATCGTTTTTATAATTAATATAAAAATATTTAAAATAAAGTTAAAAATAAAATATTAAAATAAAAAATAAATTTTATAATATTATTTTAAAAGATAATACGGATAAGAAAATTAAAAAAGTTAAATATAAAAAAAGGCGTTTAAAAAAAACGGTTTTTAAATTATATATTTTAAAAGTTTTAAATAAAATTTTAAAATTAATATATAAATTAAAGTTAACTTTAATTCAAAAAGGCGATAATTACGGCTTATATATTTTTTATTTTAATTCGTTAAATAATAATAAAAACTTTTTTAATAATTTCGAAAACGTTAAACGGATTATTTAAAACGTTTATAAATATTAATAAATAATTAATATATTAAAAAATAAATATAATAATATATTTAAAAATTCGGAAAATATTAATTTAAATAAATTATTTATTATTTATAAATTATTTATAATAATAAATAACGGCTTATTTTTAAAAAAAAATTTAAAAAGTTTAAAATAAAAAAATTTAATTTAAAATAATTTTTACGGAAATTAAAAAAAACTTTTTATATAAAACTTTTAACTTTATATCTTTTAATAAAAGCCGTATTTACGGATATTTTATTAATATTAAATAAATATTAAAAAAAAATATACGTTTATAAAAAAATTAAATAAATTTAAAACCCGTATTTACGTAAAAGGTTTTATATAATAAAAAAAATAAATTATAATAAAACCGTAACAAATATCGTAAAAATAATATATTAAAAGATTTTAATAATTTTAATTATTTATTTAAATTAATATATTTTTAAATTAATTTTATCGTTATATATTTAAATAAAAATTTAAAAGAAAATATTTATATAAAATAATTTTTTATATTAAAAAAATATTTTAATATATATTTAAAAGATAAATAAAAATATTAATTTTTTTTTAAAAAATTTATTAAATTAATAAATTTTTTATATAATTTAAAGCAAATTAAAATTATTTAATAAAAAAAAATTAAAAAAAAATTTACGAAATTAAATTTTTATTTATTAATTTCGAATAATACGATTTATTTTAACTTTAAAATTAAAAATATTATCGCTTTATACGTTAATAATTTCTTATTTTTCGAAATTAATAAATAATATTTTAAAAAAATTATTAAAAAAATTATTAAAAACGTTTTTATTAAAAATTTAAAAAACGCGGATTAATATTTAAATATACGAATTATTTATTTTTTATTAATTAACGACGTTAAATTAAATTAATAATAATATATTAAAAAATTATTAAAATTAATTAAATTAAATAAAATACGAAAAAAGTTTATATTATTTATTAAAAATTATTTAAAATATGTTATAAAATATAACGGTAAAATTAAGAAAAAAAATATATTTAAATATATAAATTTAATAAAAAAATTTAATTTTTTTAATTATATTAATAAATTAAATATAATATTTATAATATTAACTTAAATTAAATTTATAAATAACCCGTTATTTAAATATCGGAAATATATTAAAAAATTATTACGTTATTTAAATAAAATAATAAATTTATTTTTTTAATATCGGAAATTAAAATAAAATTATTTATACCGGAAATATAACGATTTAAAATTATTCGAAATAATAAATATAAATTTTATAAATAATAATAAATTAATAAAATTTATAATTAAATATATATTTTTTATAATAAAAATATTTATATTTTAAATTTTAAAATTATAAAATGTTATTACGAAATATATTATAAAAATAAAATATGTAAAAATAATTATAATTATAATAAAAATAATAAAAATTAATTTTTTTTAAATAAAATTAAAATTTATATTTAAAAATTTTATTTTTATTTTAAAAAATAATATAAAAACCTTAAAATAAGTAAAAAAAACCTTATATTAAAATTAAATATTATTACGTTTATTAAAAAATTTATATAAAAAATATTAATTTTTAATACGTAAAAAGTAAAAATAATCTTACCGATAATTTTACGAAATTATTTAATAAGGTAAATTTTAAATGGTTTATATAAAATTTAAAATTTAAAAAAATTAAAAATTAATATATAAAAATTAAAATTTAATCCTTATATAAATTAATTATTTTTAAATTTATTTTTGGATTTTTTTAACCATGGTTACCTAATATAAAAGGGCGTATCGGCAATTAATACTTATAGGTATTACTTACTGGCTGGCTTTATGGGCCCAGGAATTATTCCTGCAGCCTGGGATACCCTTTATCCATAGACGATCCTTTGTTACTTAATTATATATATAAAGGCGATTACTTACGGACTAAATTTATTCTTTTTTAAAATATATAAAATTAATATATAAAAATTACGCCAGATTCCTGCATTTAATTACTATAATTGTTAATATGGTAACATTTTTTAATTATTAATAATTTAATACGTTATACGAAATAATTAATTATAATTTAATAACGGTAATAATTAAATTATTATTAAAAAAATAAAAGGTTTAAAAAAAAGCCATTTAATTAACGATTTAAAAAGAAAGTTAAATAGTAATTAATAATATTAAGTTAACGCCGTATTTTAAGAAAGTTTTTTACTAAGTTAATAATTAATAACCTATTTAATAAAGGCTTTATTTTTATAAAAAACTAAAAGTAAAATAATAACCTTTTCTTTTTTCCTAAATATATATCTTTATTCGAAAAATATTATAATAAAAAAAACTAAAAAAAAAAAAAATCTTTTTTAATAAAAAATAATTTATTACCTTAATAATAGTAATTAAAAATAAATAAACCAAAAATTTTACTTATTTAAAAATGATATCCCGAATTAAATTTAAATAAGCTTTATATATTTTTAAATAATAATTTAAATAATATTAAACAAAACGTTAAAATACGGAAAAATAAATATTTATAAAAAAAAAAAAGAAATTAAAAAATTAAAATTTTAAAACCGAAAAACCAAAAAATCGATAATATAATTAAATAAAATAATAATTTAATTTTTAAACGGATTTTAATTAACGAAATTACGGAATACGAATATATAAATAAAAACACTTAAAACGTTATAAAACGTTTAACTTAAAATACGGACGAATAATTCGAAAAAAATTTCCGTTATAATAGAAAAAAATAACGTAAAAAAGATTAACCCTTTAAAAAAAGGCGAAATAAAACCTAAAAAATAATTTACTAAAAAACCTAACCTTTTTAAAAAAACGAAAAATAAAAAAGTAAAATTATTTAAGGAAAAAAATATAATATGTAATAATTTTAATAATTTAAAAATTTTTCGTTTTTATTTTTATTTTTAAACTTATTTTAAATTTTTTTAAAAAAGCGTAATAAAAAACATAATAACTTTTTTAATAATTTATCCAGTTTTTTTAATAACTTAAATAACTTTAACGAAATAAATATACGTTTAAAGGAAAAAAATCTAATAATAAAAATAATAAATTTCGTTAAAAATGGTTTAATTTTACGTTAAATAAATTTATTTTTTTTAATTAAATTAATTAAAAATTTTAAAATAATACGTTAAATTTTATACTTAAGGAAATTAATTATAAAGAAAATATAAAATTAAAGTAATTAAATTAATTATATTTTATTAAAATTATTATTAAAATTTATAAAAAAATAATTTTTAAATTAATTATAAATATTAAAAAAGAAACGAAAATATTAAAAACTTTTTAAAAAATTTATACCGTAATAAATAAAGTTAAATAAAGGTTTTTTTTAAAAAAATTAAGTAAAATTATATATAACGATAAAAATTTAATATAATTTATTATTAAATTTTAAAAGTTTTTTCGGAAAATTAAAAGTTATAATATAAAGTTCGAAATTAAAAAACATATTATTATATTTTTTATTATTATAAAAAACCGTATTAATAATTAATATAAAATAATATAATTAATATTACGTTAAACGAATTATTTTTTTTAATAATTAATTAATAAATTTTATAATAAATTTTATAATTATTTTAATAATAATAAAAAAACGGAAAGTTTTATAATATTTAAAAAAATAAAAATAAAAATAATAATAATAATAAAAATAATAAACTTATATAAAATAAAAATAAAAATCTTCTTTATTTTAATTACGGTAAATATGGGTATTTAATTAAAAATTACTTTAAGCTTTAAAAAAAAAACGGTAAAAAAAAAAAGTAAAAAAGGTTAATATTAAAAAAGTAATAATAATAATAATAATTAAAATAATAACTTTTATGATATTTAAAAAAAAATTTAAAACGAAAAGTAATTTATTTTTAAAAGCTTAAAAAATATTTAACGCTTAAATTAATAATTAAAAATTTTAAAACCTAATATAATAATATAATAAAATATTATAAAAATTAATTATAAAACTTTTAATAATTAAATATTTTAAAATAATTATCGAAAAAATAATTATAATAATCGAATATATTAAAATTATAATAAACGGATACGTTAAAATTTTAATAATTAAAATTTTTAAAATAACCGTTATAAAAAGCATTATATTTTTTTATATTTATTTATTTATAATTAATAATAAAAATAAATTATTTTAAAATTTAAAAATAAACGTTAATATTATAAATATTATTAAAAATTTCGAAAAAAATATTATTTTAAATATAAAATTTAAAGGTATTTATATTATAACAAATAATAAATTAATATTAATTATTTCCGTTAAAATAATAAAATAAACTTTAAAAAATTTCTAAAAAAAAATAACAAAACTTTAATAAAATATATATTATATATTAATAACTTTTTTTTAAAAATATTTTTTAAAAAATTATATTATTAAAAAAAATTATTTAAATAAAAATATTTTAATAAATTTTAATAAGTTTTAATTAATAACGATTAATATACCTTAAAAAAGCTTTTTTTTATAACTTTATAAAAAGCCGAAACTTATTATTAAAATTTTGAAATTTATAAATAATAAAGATTAATAATAAAATTATAAATTAAAAAAAATATTCGATAAAAAAGATAGTAATAACTTAAAGTAAATACTTATAAACGCTTTTAAAAATAAAAGTTTTTTTATAACGGATAAAATTATAAAAAAAATTATTTTTTAATACCGTTATTTTTATTACCTTAATATTAAACGATTAATTTAAATTATTAAAAAGTTTATAAAAATCGATATAAATCCTGGAAATATAAAATTATTTTTTTATATAACGTATAACGAAAATAAAATATAAAAAATATTATTTATAAATCTTTAAAAATAAAAATTATATATAAAAAAATTATTTAATATAATATAAAATCCGTTAAATTTATTAATATTAAAAATAAAAGTTATTACGGCCTTATTATAAATAATTTTTTACGTTATAAAAAATATTATTTATTTAAAATTAAAAACGAAACTTAATAAAGCTTATATATATATATTATTTAAATAATTAAACGTTTAAAAATAATTTTTTCCGATATAAAAAATTAAAATAAAAAAATATAAACCTTATATTTAAATAACGGTAAAAAATTTAATATAATAATTATTAAAAATTTTTACGTTATAAAAAATATCGAATTAATAATTTTTAATTTATATAATTAATATTAAAACGGAATTACAAAAAAAAATATTTAATTTTTATAAAATAAAACGTATATAATTTTTACGTAAATAAAAATCTTTATATATTTTTAAAATTTCGTTATAAAAATTATAATATATATAATTAATAAAATTAAATAATTTATAATAAATAATATAATATTAATTAAATATTTTAAAAAAGTATTTAATTTTAAAAAATAATTATATAAACTTAATAATAATTATTTCCGTATTTTCGGTAATAAATATATAATTTTAATCGATAAAAATTATAAAATTAAATTTAAAAAATTTAAAATTTAAAAAATTAAAAAAATATTATTAAATTATAAAAGGATTTATAATTATAAAATATAATTATTAAAAAACGGTAAAATATTTATTACCTTATATGTTATAATTTATAAAAACTTAAAAAAATTAAAATAATTTTTAAATTTTAAAAATATTATCCGATTATTTTCGTAATTAATATAAAAACGTTTAAAATACCGTTAAAAATAAAACGTTAAAATAAAAAATAAAAACCATAATATTATTTTAAAAGATAATCCGGATAAGGAAATTAAAAAAGTTAAATATAAAAAAAGGTATTTAAAAAAATAGGTTTTAAATTATATATCTTAAAAATTTTAAATAAAGCTTTAAAATTAATACGTAAATTAAAGTTAATTTTAACTTAAAAAAAATAATAATTACGGCTTATATATTTTTTATTTTAACCCGTTAAATAATAACGAAAACTTTTTTAATAATTCCGAAAACGCCGAACGGATTATTTAAAACGTTTATAAATATTAATAAATAATTAATATATTAAAAAATAAATATAATAATATATTTAAAAATTCGAAAAATATTAATTTAAATAAATAATTTATTACTTATAAGTTATTTATAATAATAAATAATAATTTATTATTAAAAAAAATTATAAAAAATTTAAAATAAAAAATATAATTTAAAATAATTTTTACGGAAATTAAAAAAAAATTTTATATAAAATTTTTAACTTTATACTTTTTAATAAAGGCCGTATTTATGGATATCTTATTAATATTAAATAAATATTAAAAAAGAAATATATATTTATAAAAAAATTAAATAAATTTAAAGTTTATATTTACGTAAAAAATTTAATATAACGAAAAAAAATAAATTATAATAAAACCGTAATAAATATAGTAAAAATTATATATTAAAATTTTTTTAATAATTTTAATTATTTATTTAAATTAATATATTTTCCAAATTAATTTTATCGTTACGTATTTAAATAAAAACTTAAAAAAAAATATTTATATAAAATAATTTTTTATATTAAAAAAATATTTTAATACATATTTAAAAAATAAATAAAAATATTAATTTTTTTTAAAACAAATTATTAAATTAATAAACCCTTTATATAGCTTAAAATAAATTAAAATTACTTAATAAAAAAAATTCAAAAAGAATTTACGAAATTAAACTTTTATTTATTAATTTCGGATAATACGATTTATTTTAACTTTAAAATTAAAAATATTATTATTTTATATATTAATAATTTCTTATTTTTCGGAATTAATAAATAATATTTTAAAAACGTTATTAAAAAAATTATTAAAAACGTTTTTATTAAAAACTTAAAAAATATAAATTAATACTTAAACGTACAAATTATCTATTTTTTTTTAATTAATAACATTAAGTTAAATTAATAATAATATATTAAAAATTATTAAAATTAATTAAATTAAACGAAATATGAAAAAAATTTACGTTATTTATTAAAAATTATTTAAAATACGTTATAAAATATAACGATAAAATTAATAAAAAAAATATATTTAAATATATAAATTTAATAAAAAAAATTTAACTTTTTTAATTATATTAATAAATCGAATATAATATTTATAATATTAATTTAAATTAAATTTATAAATAATCCGTTATTTAAATATCGAAAATATATTAAGAAATTATTACGTTATTTAAATAATATAATAAATTTATTTTTTTAGTACCGAAAATTAAAACAAAATTATTTATACCGAAAATATAATAATTTAAAATTATTCGGAATAATAAATATAAATTTTATAAATAATAATAAATTAATAAAATTTATAATTAAATATATATTTTTTATAATTAAAACGTTTATATTTTAAATTTTAAAATTATAAAATGTTATTACGAAATATATTATAAAAGCAAAATACGTAAAAATAAAAATAATTATAACGGAAGTAATAAAAATTAAAAACTTTTTAATAAAATTAAAATTTATATTTAAAAATTTTATTTTTATTTTAGAAAATAATATAAAGGTTTTAAAATAAATAAAAAAAACGCAAATATCGAAAAAAAAACGTTATATTAAAATTAAATATTATTACGTTCGTTAAAAAGTTTATATAAAAAATATTAACTTTTAATACGTAAAAAGTAAAAATAACTTTATTAATAATTTTACGAAACTATTTAATATGGTAAATTTTAAACGGTTTATACGGAATTTAGAATTTAAAAAAATTGAAAATTAATATATAAAGATTAAGGTTTAATTCCCGCATAAATTAATTGTTTTTAGATTTATTTTTGGACTTTTCCAGCCATGGTTACCTGACGTAAGAGGGCGTGTCGGCAATTGGTGCTTACAGGTATTACCTGCTGGCTGGCTTTGTGGGCCCAGGGATCACTCCTGCAGCCTGGGACACCCTTTGTCCACAGACGATCCTTTGTCACCCAATCATATATGTAAGGGCGATTGCCCACGGACTAGATTTGTCCTTTCCTAGAACACATAGAACCAACGCATGAGAGTTACGCCAGATTCCTGCATTTGATCACTGTGACTGCTGACAAGTAGTAATAATAATCCATGTGGTAATTAAAGTTCAGTCCAGAACACACTTCTCGTCGGCGCGTTTACCCGCGTTTTATGGTTAAATCGACGTCAGAACACGGGTTACAGCAGTGTAGCTCGTAGGACGGCGCGAGGACGGCGGCCGTAGATATTGTTAGTATGATAGAGCCCAAGTTAGTCTTCTGAGACGCCCTTCAGCTCATCTCCATCTTGGACACCATTTGATATTATCCGGACATAGCTGATACCGTGCCTCGCCTCATTCGTCCTCTCATGGCATCACCCGGTATTTCGGCCTCGAGGTCTATCCTTTTCCCAGAGACCCACTTCCGTATACACTTCATACGCAAACAGTTCACGGTTCGCTGGATAGTCTGGATAGCGGAACACAGAAGTGATACGACGACATTATATCCATGAAACGCATTGATTATTGCTACATCGGAGATCGTCACGCAGCTATAGAAGGCATTTATAGCGTAGCCGTCTAGCTGGCGCAACATGTACACGTTCCGCCATGTCCCTGCGTTCTAATTAATGTTCCCGGCCTCTTAGCCCGGGACCTTCACCCAACCACTTCCACGAAAAGGGTGCGTGTGGGCACGCCAGAGAACGGTATCTGTCTTGTCCACCGCGCCACGGCCACCCCTGCTCAAGCCCTGCGCTTCTTGCTGCACTTCCCTACGGGGACTGCTGTCAAAGAGGTGGTCGGTGCCGTGTCAGAAGTGGTCGGTGCCGTGACAGAAGTGGTCGGTGCCGTGACAGAAGTGGTCGGTGTCGTGTCAGAGGACCTGGGCACCGTATCGGAAGAGGTCGATGCCGTGTCAGAAGAGGTATCGGTGAGTGGCTGATTGGACGACGTGGCAGTGTCGGGGTTTCCGGCCGAAGAGGTTGCGCTGGAGGTGGGTTTGCTGGTACTGCTAGTGGCACTGCCGGTTGCGCTGCTGGTGCGGCTTGCGACGCTCGAGGAAGAGGATGAAGATGAATCGTCAGCGGCGGCGCCATCGGCCTGTCTATACCAGTTTTCGACCGGGTCCCCGAGGCACTCGCCGACGGTAACCATGCGATAGCCCATTTCCCTGAGGCTCTGGATCATGTGCTGGGTCAGCGTAGTGGCGGTCTGCTCGTGAATGTCGTGGGCGATGGCCAGCGCATCGTCCGTCTCGGGGGACTTGTCTGCGAAGAAGTCGTCGAAGACGTCGATGGCGTTCTGGATTTGGTCGGGCTCCGTGTTGAGGTAGTCGGTCGTGTCTAGGTCGAAGTAGACGACGTGGTACTGTAGCTCGGCCATGTCGGCCTGGCAGCCGCTGTCGGCGGTGCACGACGAGTACGGCGGACGCATGTACGTCGGGACGAGGCCCAGGATGTTGCGCACCGCCATCTCGAGCTTGTACATCTCGTCCTTGCGCTGCGCCGAGGTAATGGCGCTTAGGTCGGCGTGGGACCACGTATGCGAGGCGATCTGGTGGCCGTCGGCGTGCATGCGTCTGGGAGCCCATCTGGTCAGTTCCTTCCTCCCTTTGTTTCGTCGGCAGCTACCGAGTAATGTGGAAACTCACCGGATAACGGCCGGCCAAGGTGTGGACGGGTCGTCGAGCTGGCCCTTGTTGTTGTTGACACCCGTGATGAAGAAGGTGACCTTGGCATCGTATTCGGCCAGGAGGTCCAACATCTCGGCCGTGAAGTCGCCGGGGCCGTCATCGTAGGTCAAGGCGACGGCGCCCGGGCTGTTGCAGGGATAGATGCCCCCGCCTCCCACAAGGACTCTGCCCAGGGTGCCTCTAGTGATCGAGGACGTGTTGGTGCCGCCAGGGGTCCTGTTGGCATCGCAGGCCGGGCCGAACTGGAACAGGCAGTCAGGGGCTCGACAGTGGTCGGCAGTGCTTCCGCAGTATCTGGCGAAGTCGTCCGAGTTAGTGGCAGCGTAAGATCGCTACCAGCCGCGGAGTTACTCACCCTGCAGCTGAGCAACATTCGTTCTCCGGGCACGAAGCGTTCCCGAAGTCGGGGCCGCATCTCCCTTCGCTGCCGGCCCCGGCTCCGTCGCCATCGCCATCGCCATCACCATCACCATCACCATCACCATCACTACCCTCTTCACAAGTTCCAAACTCGGACTGGCAACCGGTACCGCAGTAAGCGGCGGTGCTACCGCAGTATCCGCTATACGGCCAGTTTAGTATATAACATCACGTCGCCACGATTCTGGCCCGACACGACTCACTGTTGCGAGCAGCAGCTCAGTTCAGGGGGGCAGACGTAGCCGTTCGTGCCTGCCCCCGTGACGCCGCAGGTGTTGTCCGGGGAGACCTCGCCTTGTCGCCGGGCGATCCAAGGTGGGAGGGAGGAAGCAGAGGCAACCGCGGCAAGGCTGCCAGCAAGGGTAAGAGACATCAGAGCGAACGATCGCATCTCCGACATAGTCTTAAAAAAGAAAAACGAACGTGGGTGCGTAAAACGAGCGTATGGTAGGAAGAGCCCTAGGACGGCGGAAATGGGGGGAGAAGGGAAAGGAAAGGAGGCAGAGACACTTAAACTAATGAAGACGTCTCTGTTGATTCGTTAAATACGTTTCTATTTGTACGAGCGAGCGTAAATGTAACGGTCCCGGATACTCCTGGGAGATCCTAGGCTAGATCTTTGGAAGGGGGGTCCCTTAGTAGAATACAACCTTCTACCAGCGAGGCGTCAGCCCCGGCCCTAGGGGAGCAGCCGCCGCAGCCATGTGGAAAGCACATGCATGAGGCCGGCAAACCCACGACAACAGTGTGCCATGTCCGGGCGCCATCTCACACAGCTCGCCAATCGTTTCGGTGCATAGAGAGCTGCTCCGTATGAGTCCCCATGGTGTGGTGTCTCAACTCCACGTCGAAGCGGAGCCGCGCCTTAAGCCGGGACAACACGAAACATGGATCTGGATACCTTATGTTCAGCATAACAGATCTCTGGAGAGATCGGGGGTCCCTGATGGATCGGAGCGGAACCAGGACGACGAGCAATTACGTAGTCTAAGTTAGTATTGTCCGTCCAGCCCTGCTATGTTCTGCCCGACTGGGAATAGCGATATCTCGGAGAACAGGCGTTAGGTAAGTAGAAGATACACAACGACCAATGGATATCCATGTGTTGTGAGGAAGGTATCAGAAAGGAGAGCAAGCGCGGGCAAACTGAGCATTGCTCGGCCCTATCCACGATCAGCTCCTGATCTACAAAGGGGTTCTCATCGATAGCGATTTTAGTGAATGAAAATGGTATTTTACTCCGACTAGGTTTCACAGTCGCTCAAAGGATTTGCTTGCGCTTACTACCCTGTTGCCAAGCGGATTACGGCAACTGTAGGGTTAACTTGGCGGACGATGATTGAAGGTGCGCTCTTCCAAGTAGGGGGCGGCTTAATGCATACCGTAGCATCAATGGTCGCCCAGCACCCAACTTCGTATGACCATCACCTTGCAGTCACAGCGGCTGGACAGTGAAGAGGCAGAGCTGGCTCCACTAGTTAGACTATGTTCCACCCCCGAGGAGCCGAAAATAAATGTGTTCTGTTTGCCAAGACGAGGCCCAGATTTTCAAGTTTCAGGGCTGGCGCGACAGCTGTTTCGGTTGGAAAGGTCAGTCGAATGTTTTGGTGTCGTTGGTTTATAGCAGCACACGGAATATGATATGTATCACTGCTTGGCTGGCCCCCTACGGCAATGGGTGAGGAATTCTCGGAAAAGAATGGTAGACAAATAAAATTGACAGTCTATGAGCCCTCGTTCCCGTAGCCGTATAAGCCACACAGAAAAGGCAACGACGGGTCGGCGGCAAGGCGAACGGCACAGACGGAGCAGCCCAACGGCATCGCGATTCGTACGGCCCCGCGAGAGATCGAATCTCAGGGGTGCCAAGCGCGCGCTGAACACATTGGTCCAAGTGGTTCGCAGTGGGTTAATTCTTAAGGAAGTTTTGTGCCGGGCCCGGGCGGGTGAACTGTTCGGCCAGTGCATATGAACAGAAACTTAGATCCGCCGCCAAGTGCTCGTATCAGACAATGAGACGACGAAGAGCCTTGGCTACTAAGAGATGCATCCAATTTTTCATTCCCTCTCTGTACGAAGTCCTTCGTTTCCAACTACAAGGAGGTGGTGGTAAAGCGTACTGTGGGTTATGGTTTGTTACCGTACATAGGTATCCAAATGTCGGTTATAGAATAGAAAAGGTGGCGACACTGACTGACTATCCGACGAAGGGGGGATAAGGTGTCAGTCGTAATAATATTTCCTTATCTAAGGTAATTCAGTAGTAGATCCTTGGGGGGGGGGGCTTACACTTCAACGCCCCGTTATTCTTGGTCGCGTGCTTTTAATACTTCCCTCCATACATTACGAAGCTTGCAAAGCCACATAAGTCATGCCGTTGGTAAAAGTGCGCCAATTTGCATTTGAGTGACGATCAAAAACTATACAAGCAGTTTCGTTGGCCGCGGAATCCCGACACAGCCTCCTCCTCACTCTCCGCCCAACAGCACATGGGTGGGTAATCGAAGTTAGGATATCCTCCTGTCAAATTGCGTTCTAGAATTCTCTGATGGCATGCCTAGGTCCCTATTGTACATACAAAGTAGTGCCCTACATACATAGATACCTATGTACACAAGGGTTTTTGTGGCGTTGGCGGCCGGATCCCGAGGGTCGAAAGCGCTAAAACCTTCGGCAGTCGTAGCGCCCGATATTGCCGATCTAGGTACCGTATAGCATCAAACGTCAGTGGGTATGCTACACCGTACCTAGGCACCGACTGGCATCTGAGGTCCCGAGGGATGAGTACCAACTAAAGTACTTTCATTACCTTTGGAGGCAGGTCGCTCAAAGGTCGGGGAATTATTTTAGAACAGTGTCCCATACCTAATAGCGTTTACACGGGTATTCCATGTACCTAGGTAGCAGGAGATATACGTATAATACCTACATAGGTATCAAATCATCATCATCGAGCCGGACTTTTTGAGCGGGATAAGACACAGAGATAGACGCGTAAGATGGAGATCGGCCAAGACGCTTGATCCACGCGACATCTTTCCCCATCCTGCCATCCTACCGCACTTCCTAATTAGCCGCCCCAAGTGTAAGAGGGCACGATACATGCAACACAACAAGGCGCAGCCAAGCACACGTTAGGCTCGGATCCTCCTCATAAAGACAAAGGAAGAAGCCGGTCTTGGGGCGATCTTTTTGGGACAAGGGGGATTGGATTGAGAGAGCAAGGAGGAATCCATATTTCATTAACGTTCGTACCTATCTATGCACACGACCACGCCTGCGCATATTCCACCTCTTTCCCCCTTTCCTTCCAAATGTCCGAGGACGACAGTGGTGCCCTACTGCCCTCAAGTTCCTCCCAGCCATACACCGACATGACAAACCACATCAGCTCTAGGCCCAACGGCGGCGCGATGAACGGAATGACTGTTGCGCAGATCATCTCGTACGTTTTGGACTGGGTCATACTCGTCATCGTCGGCGTCGTCGGCCTCATACTAGGAAATATCACTCCAAACAAGAGACCCTTCAGTTTACAGGACCCCAACATATCGTACGTCCTCGCCCTCGTCGCATTCTGAGAATTTCACTATGGACTCCTGAGATGCTGACCGCTTCTTCTTCTTTGTAGTTTCCCCGTCACCGAGTATGAGACGGTCAATCTCATGTGGCTGATGATCTGCGTCGGCGTCGTACCCGCCGTTATCATCCTCGCCGTCACCCTAATATTCGTGCCTGGTCCGACGGTGCCTCCGGGAACTCCCAAGGCCATGATCTGGAAGCGCAAGCTCTGGGAGCTGCATACGGGATTGCTAGGCCTCGCGCTATCGCTGATGTGCGCCTGGATTATCACGCAGGGAATGAAGAACTTGTTCGGAAAGCCTCGGCCCGACCTCCTCGATCGATGCCAACCCGACGTCGAAAACTGGGCTCGGCACATGGTGGGCTTCCCCACCCCTACCGGTGCTGGCGGTAATGTCACCCAGGGTGCCTACAACGGCCAGCTGGTGGCTGCCACAATTTGCCGGAATCCCGACAGCCATTTCCTCGATGACGGCTTCCGCAGTTATCCGTCCGGTCACGCCAGCTCCTCCGCCGCCGGCCTGATTTATCTCTCCCTCCTCCTGGCGAGCAAGTTCGCCATCACCATCCCCTTTGTCCCCGCCGACTCTTACTCCAGCGACGAGAGCTCCGCCTCGGCCTTCCCCTCGCGCGTGCGCAACATCAGTACCGGCGTGCGGTTCAAGCGTCAAGAAGAGGAGGAGGAATTGTCTTATCCGGACGACCCGACGGTAGCCAGCCGGCTAGCTGAGCACAACACGAAAGTGCTCGCCGTCCGAAGACAGGCGGCCGCGCCGCCCATCTATCTCCTTGTCATCGCCGTCCTTCCTTTCTTCACCGCAATCTTCATCGCTAGCTCTAGATGGTTTGATTTCCGGCATCACGGTTTCGATATTCTCTTCGGGTTCGTCATGGGTACCATCACGGCCTGGTACGCCTTCCGCTATTACCACCTCCCCATCAGCTCTGGCGCGGGATGGGCGTGGGGGCCTCGGAGCCACGACAAGGCCTTCTGGGCAGGCGTCGGCTCGTACAGCTACGCGACGGACAGGAAACACTGGGGCGCGGCTGGGGATGTGGAGGAAAGGCTGCCGGGTTCGCTGCCTAGCGATTTCGAGATGCGCGCACAGCCTAGCCCGAGGCCGCAAGACTACGAGGAGATGGAGTACAGGGGAGCTGATGAACAGGGTGATCGCTTCGAAAGACGAAATTAGGAGCATCAATCACGTGATTTAGAGAAAGCAAGCGGATCCGTTTTGTTGTTTTGGGATAAGGGAAGCAAGGCGCATATATGGCAACAGAAGAAAGGGCAGGACATACACACCAGTTGGCTGTACGAGGGGCGTGAAGGGTGTACGGCGGCGGACAGGCACATAGCCTCCGGAGATACTGATTGTTGGGCCAAAGAAAGCTCCAGGAAGAAGGGCTTATGTTGTGATAGTAGTACGAACTGAATATTTGCCTTTGAGGGTAGAGAAATCCCCATCGTGATTTTAAGTAGACGTCATCTCTAACACGGGCGAATACGTCCCAAGTTGGCACTTAACTGGCCCATAACTGCCTGCCTAGGCCTCCTTACGTCGACCTTGCGACATATCGGGGTGTGCATGCTTCTGTCGTGACAGTTCCCTGATGTTCCTTTAGGGCTTTTTTGGTCCATCGTTTCTCCTCTTGGAAAGGGTACAGATCAGGGGAACGACGGTGTAGATTTCCAGAAGGCCGTTGGAGTGTCTCTATGACTCCCGCGTTCCCCTCCCGTGCCTGCTGCACCCGTTATTAAGCTATACGCAAGCTGCCATGGGTGCTATATTCGAGAGCTGCAGGATTGCACATGGGAGTAGTAACCGGGGCACTACGAACCCCTATGGTGCCGCCATGTATCTGTCAACGGGAGGCATACGCACGTTCGACCGCGCCGTAGCTCCGGCGTCACATTTATAGACGCACATATGTAACCGAACAGGTGATACTAGCCTCCGCCCTGTCTCTGCCCACGCGTCGCCCTCGCGTTCCAGTTTGACCAGGCCGGGGTTCTCCATCCCATGGCCGGAGAGGACAGGCCGGGCACCGGAATCGTACATATAGGTAGCACACCCTACCGGCCGTCTTCCCCTTGGCCGAAAGAGGAGGAGATCCAAAACATACGTACCCGTATCACGGCACCGCCCCAATGACGAAAGAACTGAAGAGGACAGCGCTGTGGCGGCCTGCCCCTCCCTGACCCTCTTCCACCCTTGAATACCCTCCAGCTGCCCATGAGCACGAACGCAACGGATCTCGTGTGCAGAGTAACGGTAAGGCGGCGGCGTGGAAGACAGAGGGGAAAGGTCCGAGGCATTGTACGGACTCCTATCCAGGGACACAGTAGATCCCCATGTATGACCTGCTTTCCAAGCTCATAAGTGGTAGCATAGGTATTGTGGGGGGACACAGTTAATGGCACAGCCGTATGGATAAAGGCGCCCATGTTGCAACGGATGGTACGAGGACCGGTTGCAAATGACGACGGTCTGTAACTCCCCAACCAAGCAGACCTCCGCCAGCGGAAATGAGCACCGTTGGCACACGAAGGCGGGACTTTCTATGACGTGACAGACCATCATCAAAAGTCCCGGACCGGGCTGAGACGCGTCTAATGTGAATACTGATCATGAATCGTATTTATGATACTTGGGGGAATCTCTGTCTCTCTCGGACGCCGTGAAACGAGTACCAACCCTCTATAACGCCAGCCACTGTGCTAAATATCCCAACCGTCCCGCATCATGGAACCAAGGCCGTCGAGGTTGACCGTCTTCTCTCCCTAGTGGCCCCTCGTAGCGCCCTTTTTTAAGCCTGTCAACTTCCCTTTTGGCCAGGGCCTCAGCCCACAACATGCATTGCATCGCCACCCAAGCCCTCGTTTTCCAGCGCCTCGATGTCGATGTCGTCCTCGTCATCCTCCTCGTCGTCGAGGTCGTCCTCCACGACGTCGTCCTTGAAGCCGCTCTCGACCTCGAGCTTTCGCAGGCGCCGCAGCATCTCAGCCCGCTGGGTGTTCTGCCATCGGATCAGGGCGGCCGACGCGTGCACCTTGAAGCCGTAGACGCGGGGGATGTACCGCTCAGAGCTCTTCGGCGGTACCAGGGCGGGATAGACCTGGAACATGATGTTGTGGAAGGAAGTGCCGAAGTAGGCGCCGTCTATGGCGGCGTGGCGCGAGGACTTGGGGTTGTAGACATCCTCGCAGCGGACGCAGTAGAGCTTGACGGGCTTCTGGTTGGGTGTGTCGGTCTGTCCCATGGGCAGGAGCGGGTGGGAACGGCAGAAGACTCGCGGGCATTTGCCAAAGTCGGCCTTCTTATACTTGTCTAACTGTAACAGCGGGAAGGATAGCAGGTCAGTCACCGAAGTCTACCGCGGAATGAAGCCAAAGGACCCTACTGCTCCATACCATTTTGGCCAGACCCCTTGTAGTGACAATGTAGCGAGCATGTATCAGGCCGTACAGGTGGCGGGCCGACTTCTCGATAGTTTCTCTCATCTCGTCGTCGCAGTCGAGATCGAAGACGTCGGTGATGAGGTCGAGGGCATATTGGTAATACTGCACCTCGGTGTTGAGGCCGGTCAGGTTGAAGCGGTCGGTCAGGTAGTCCTCATCGATCTCGCAGAAGTACTCGTTGCCCCGCGAGGAGATGAACTGCGAACGGGGCCCGGTCAGCATTTTGCTTTGCTATCAGACGGTCCAAAGTCCCTGGACCATCTGCCACCTGCAACGTGCACCTACCCAGTCCCGCCAGTAGCTGGTGTAGTCGCTATCGGACTCGGAGGCGAATTCGTCCATCATGATGAAATGACGATGGTTCAGGGCCGCCAGCGCAAGGAGGGTGCCCGTCCAGATATTGGCATGTAAAATAAAGCGAGGCTAGGCGAGATGAGAAGTCTTGTTCACGTAAGTGCCCGCGTACTGTGTAGGTACTGATCTCGGTATGTAGCTAGGTACCTATGATTTGCGGAAAAGGCACCGAATTCCTGGTGGGGACGGTGGTTCTTCAGGTCTCATCTGCTTTTGCTGATAACCTTATCTACATTCACCATACATGTTCCTGTTGGGCGTTGCTAGAGACTGGCCTCGGGGAGCCAGTAACACCTAATACGTAAAGGACCTAAGATCCATTCTCCTAGGCAGGTACAGGTACCAATATCGCGGGGCTGTAGTCAGGTTACAGCAGCTCCGGGATTCTGGGTAGGCGGCTTGTATCATCGCTTGGCACGTTGCCGTCCTATTCATACCAGGTATATTGTAGATACTCGAATGAAGGCTTGGTTAGGTGGCGCACCAACTCATCGTATATGTACCCGTCAAGGGGCTCTAGAGCTTTCATATTATTATCCGTCTAATTGCGCATTGCCCGAGTGACATGACATTGGCATATCTGTCCCCCCCAAACCCAAATGGATCCCCCAGGTTTCTTTACACGCCAGCATGCCCTACAGCGCTGTAGTGTCCACCACACAGTTCTAAGTTAGAAAGTCTTCCCTGTTTATCCTGGTTCGTCTCCTTACGACGGACTCGCTGCTCCAAAGCTGCTTGTGTCGCTTGCAGACTGCGCCTCTGACCCCGTATCAGAGCCCTGTCCTAGCCTGGCAGCCCCGACGTTGCCTCGCCGCCCGGGGATTCCTAGCCTAGTCATGATGTCCGTATCCTGCGAGTCTTTCCTGACCCGTATGTTGACTAGCTCCATCGCCTCCCGGAGTGTCTCGCCGCTTTCATCCATCGCTGCGAGAAACCGTGCTAATTCCTTGCAGAGCTCCCAATCATGCTCTTCGATCGCACGGGAGAATAACCGGACCGACTGCTCAGAAGCCGCCCCAATTTCTTCAAACGTATGCAACACTAATAGATATCCCCCGGCCGTTTTCAATGAGCCGCGTTGCAGTGATTCTTCGAAGAGCTCTTGCGGCGGTGGCAAGTACGCAAACAGAGTCCTCCACGATCTGACCTCGGTCTTCCTGGTGCACTGCACGACGATGTCTAAATACTGCTTGAATGAAGAGAGCAGCCAGAGGACCCTCGGAAGGACTGCGTCCTCTGGTCTTGGTGCCGAGTCGACTTCCTCATCCAGCACATGATGTAGGAGTATCTCCAACCCGTGCGCGAAATACTCAAGATCCCTATACTGTTGTGCCAGTCTTAGTGCAGCACTCGTCTTGTTTGCCTTGAGATAGAATTGTAAGATCTCTGCGACGAATAGGTGCGTCTGGGACTGTCAGCAAGAACGTCTGCTATGCAACCATCCTGCTCGTGTGTTGCGGTCCAACTTACCCGGATGGAGAAGCGGAAGTATGAGAAATTGACGTCGCGCCGTTGTACGAGGTCAGGCTCCACCCCTAGCACTATTCCCTTCCCTAGCAAAATAGAAAGCGGGTAGAAGTCGACCGGAATCGGCACTGTTGGCGGAAGCTCCTTGGTCGAGTCGTCGGAAGCCGCGTGCAATACGTCTTGGACGTCCGGCCACAACCTTAGTTCATTACCTTCAAATACCCATAGCGAGTTGCGAAGGCTGCCGTCTTCAGCCTCAACGGAAAAGTGATTACTGGACTGATGAGGCATATTAACCGAAATCTGGTCTCTCATGTTCGTGTAAAACTCAACGTTGTGAGATATCACGCGCATGTCATATTTGAGCTGCCCCTCAGGGTTTAGGGAGGGTTGCAGAAGAACAAGCTTCCCGTCGACGAGGAA
Source organism: Monosporascus ibericus (assembly GCA_004154915.1). Taxonomy (NCBI): domain Eukaryota; kingdom Fungi; phylum Ascomycota; class Sordariomycetes; order Xylariales; genus Monosporascus; species Monosporascus ibericus. Next base: position 130,068 of record QJNU01000043.1, on the reverse strand, counting down.
TAACACAGATGCAAAGGCGACGTCGCGTGAAGGATCGCCATCAAGTAACTGGCTTTCCGGCAAGATCCAACTAAGTCCTCTCACCCTCGCCGGGGACCTAACGATTCCATGGAACGCAATCTGGCCAACCTGTACTGGTCGTATCGTGCCTAGTACTGGCGCAAACACGAAGTGATAAAGCAGGTTTTCATACGTGTAAACCAGCAACGACTCCTCCCCGGAAGGAGTCATCAGGACGACGGGTGCAGGCATCGGTTGCGTGAACAATACAGTCGAATTGTCTAGCGCGTTTTCCCTGGAATATAGACGAAGTTCGTATGACCTGTTAGCTTCGACCGCCGCTACGAGGATGTTCTGATACCAACACATCCCGCCCCTAACTTGGAATTCGTTCTCCGCCATCATGCTCGTGAACGTTTTCCACCGGCCACTGTTTATGCTATAGTGAGCTAGACCCCGTCTACCCGCAACTGCAACATATCTTCCATCTGGTGACACCGCAGTACACTTTATGGGCCACTGGTTCAGAAGATAGTTGGACGGGATCCTTGCCGTGTGCCACAGAAAGGGCTCCGCAGATATACTCGTGAGGTCCGGAAGCTCATAGCCCCGGTAGACCATGACGCTAGTCGAGCTCTGAAGCACGGTGCGAAAAAGGTTTGGGGGGCTGTAACAGCCGGTCACGGCACTCCGGGCCATCTCGAGCAACCAGATTGCCTCACTCTGGCAGCTGACTAGGAGTATCTCGCACGCACCGCCTAGCCAGGAGGCGTCAATGACGCCTGCCAACCACGTCTCATTATTGACAGCAGTCAACGTGGGGTTCGCGCTGAAGCTCTGGCTTGCGGACTTTCCGAACACGCTCCAGGTAGCCCACCCCTTTCTGTAACCTGCAAAGAGGCAGTATCCATCTGGCGAATAGCTCAGCGTTGTCAGGGAGCCGGATGTGGCAGGGGTAACGGGGTTTTTGTGGATGTGAGAAGGTGGAATGTTTCCGGCATAGTCCTTGACAGAGTAGACATGGATAGTGCCGTCAGCGCAGCCTACCGCAATTAAGGAGAATCGGGCGTTTATGACTGCCGTCACAGCACGGTCCGTCTCGGCCACCGGCGAATGGAAGCAGTATCCCTTGTACAGCTTTTTCGGGTCCATGTCGGTGTTCCCATTTGCTCGAATTGCCGAGGTACGTTGAACCGCATAGGCTTTACCGTCGCTAGTGACCCATGTCGACAGGTTCATCGGTCGATCGTTTGTCATTTCTTTGATGGACGCCTTCTTGTCCAGCCAGCCCATTCGACTAACAAGTTCGGTGCTCGTCTGGCTGCCAGAACTATCCGGAGTCCACCGAATACATTGAATCGCTGCGGGCTTCTGAGTGGCTACGACCAATTCATCGTCAAGGGCAAGAGCGCACTCTATGCCCGCATCAACCTTAATGACTCGACGAAAACGCACGCTGACATCACGGACCCCAAGTCCCTCGCCCGGGCCTAAGAGGATTTGGTCAGGTGCAGAATTGCCAGGACCGCCGAAATGACTTTGGCGGCGCCTCTGGATATTCGTGTGATCAGAGAAGTGAGGCTTATAGACGCGGGATTCGGTATCGGTGGCGAGCGAATAGGTGATCAAGTAGCCCAAGCTCGTCTGAAGGACGAAGATGACGGAATCGGGTCTGATAAGCAGCGCAACATTAGTACCATAAGACTTTATCGAGGCTTGGGAACGGACGACGACAGCTTGAACGACAGTAGGCTAATGTTTAACGTCCAAGTCAGTAAGCGAATTAGCAGACAGGAAGTTGTATACGTGGCGGGGAGGTGCGCGGACCTTCGTCTGCCATATTGACATGGTGGTTGGTGTGATGACGGCGAATATGTGGCCAGTCCTCGACACTCTCAAAGCAAGGATGGTCTCTCCCGACGGAACAGCGCCAGCACCACCTGTAGTAGCATCGCCTAAGCCGGAGGAGCCGTGTTCTTCATGGAGCTGGAAGTGGTCATGCTCGACTGAATTCACAGCTGGGGTCAACGGGGTCTTCAGACCGGGGGTAAATGGAATGTCGAGGTTGGTCGCGTCATTCTCATCTTGCTCTTGGCCCTTAGATGCTGCCGTGTCTAAGTCTTGTAACGATCCGTCGTGGGCAGGGACGCCATCATCACCGGTTCCACCATTGGCATCGTTGCCAAGACAAGCTCCATCATGTGAAAGAAAGAAGTTAGATGCAGGTGTGGATTCGGCAGAAGCTTGAGTAGTGGTGATGGTGGTGGCCGCATAAATCCTAGGAGTTCCAACGGGCCAGTACATGGCTAATGCGATCCCCTAGGAGCCTCATTCGTATGAATGAAATACGAATGTCCGGCGGCTGTTTAGGGGGGAGATATGCTAGGAAGTCCAAAATCCGGCAACGGTTTCACTAGCTTCCCATCTTATTGGCGTAATTGGAATTTTAACATGAGGTAGGATGGTGATACTTCACGAAGGGTTGGGTTGGATGTTCAGAGAGACGTCTGAAGCCTGTGGATCCTAACGTACCTATCTAGGTAGGCACTTAACTCGATATACCGATAAAGGCATGTACGTGATAAGTCTATGTAGATACAGGTTTACGATGTACTTCGGAGACATGCACGCAAACACTAATAATAATATTAATCGGAAACCTGAAATTGAAAATTTGAAAATTTAATGATAAACAAAATCGTTATATGGTTGTGGCAGACTTTTAACATACGCTTCATAAAGTACCGTCTCATCTTACACGTCAGTATCCGGGCATTGCAGGTCTGGTACATGTCTTGCAAAGCTCCATATGCGGGCAGATGGGCATTCGTAACCCGCCAACAATATTGGAAGCTCCGTACCTACTACATATTAGCTAAGTAAGCAAGTACCTGTAGCAAATGACTGCTGATGCAACCATTGACAACTCTGCCCATTTATCACATTCCCGACATCAAAGTCCTCGGTGTTTTATGCACCAAAGGGAACAAAGCTCGACTCGCCGCGGGGACCGAATCATCCAACATGGCGCGTCTGACACCAAGGACATCGGTGTCTCCCGAGAAGTTCAAGTCTATGTTCCCTACTTTGAAGCCAACTATCTACTCCGATCCGAATATCAGTAAATCAATCAACAAGTAAGCAGCTCGCCCGAGTCATTTCTCTATATCCGCCCTTCACATCTGGGATATCATATCCTTAGAAGGAATGGCCTGCCTCGTTAAAGCTCCTGGCCGGTTTTAGGACATGCCTGTAATCCCCCTTCCTACCTGCGGGCTCAGCCATGGTTTATTTCGTTGACTGACTCTGTATATTATCGATCTTCAGTATTCGTTCGGTCGCGTGGAATCCGCTAGGCACCTGGATTGCAACTGGTTGTGCCGACAGGACATTACGTGTCTGTATGTAAACTGACTACCTTCTCATATCTCAAGTGTAACACCCTCTGCTTGTGACTTCTGTACCCCTCAGCAGCCTAATCTGTCTCTAATTCTAGGGAATGTGGACAAACCCAACGTAAGTCAGTCAACGGGGCTCAGGGGCCATCTCGCACCGATCGAGAAAGTCGCGTTCAACCCCGCCAAGGAGTTAGAGTTGTGCAGTGTGAGTAGTGATGGAACTGTCAGGTTCTGGGATGTCAAGACGAAAAGCGTTTTAAACGAGGTCAAAGGCCTTGGCGAGACCTTCACCCTAACCTGGTCTCCTGACGGCCAGTATGTCGTCGTTGGGAATAAGGTATTCCTTTGCCAACCATTCCTCAGGATGCCCATCACCAGCTAATACTCTACCAGGATGACAAGCTATTCGTGATATCACCAAACCAGGATACTCCATTATCCTCACATCAGCAATCGATGCAGACCAACAACATCACTTTCTGCTGGAGCGGACAGAGGATCTTCGCCACCACCGGAGAGGGCAAAATCAGAATTTTATCCTTTCCAGATTTTGAACCTGCATATCGGTTCGATTATAAGGATGGAGCAGAGTCGGAATTCATGCTCACTGGGCACACTTCGTCCTGCATAACAGCTGAGCTTCATCCAGCCAACAGATATCTGGCGACCGGAGGTACGGACTCGTTGATTTCTCTGTGGGAGACGGCGGAGTGGAACTGTCAGAGAACGATAGCCAAGATGACTGGACCGGTCAGAAGTCTCAGTATGTCCAGTCCGCCATATCCGCCGATTTATCGTGCTCACCTGTCGTTGTTTAGGTTTCTCTTGGGACGGGTTATACATCGTTGGCGGCAGTGACGAAGGTCAGAGCTCGAGAATTCTCCTCCTTATTCCTTGTTTCTTCCGCGAGGGGCTCAACGTGCCATCTCCCGTCGTCCCCTTAAATCCCCCGGGACCGAAACCCAGGAGAGTCGACTAACGGTCACAGAGCCCGGCTTAGAAATAAGTTGTTCAGAAACCGGAGAACACCTTTGCACGTACAAGACTATAACAGTAAGCATTTCTCAACTCGTCCGTTATGCTATATTCTAGTACAGGAAACACATATCTCGCTCCCGTGTTCTCATGAATACATGTAACAAGAGATGATTGTTAAACCATGCAATTGTCTGCAAATCGTATAAGGGAGACTTTGCTAACTCTGGGTAATCGCAGCCGTGCCCAGTCGTAGCTTGGGCGCCGAACCGCTATGCACTTGCGTATACAGATTCCGGCAGTCTTAGAATAATAGGGGCAAGTTCTGGAGGGAAATAGGAGAAGAACCCAGGAGTACCCGGTGTCCGGATCCGAAAGAAGCAATGCCTGCGACGCACCCGCGGCGGGGGCGGAGGTAAGAGAGAGTGCGGGACCAAATATACATGAGCATAGGCCACACGGTACTTATGTAAGGCAGGGCAGGGCTGAGCTGCTGTACGCGTTTCCCCACCGTAGGTACCTAATCCGATATGGCAATTAACGTGCATTCGACGGCGCTACCACGCCAAGCACGGTATAATGTGCACAGTCGCCCGTGCTTTTCAGACTTTAGGTACAACAACGGCTAAGAAGATCATCAATCAATGCATCACCTACATAACTACGTACCTACATACGTTTTGCTGCTGCCTCCTTGGCAATAGTAATACAGCCCGTCATTATGCTGCCCCGGGAGAGCGTGCTCTTCTAAACCCACATTAATATGTAGGTAGGTAGTATCCGAACTTGAAGACATCTCCGGACAGGTAGCGACCGCACCTCAAAGTACGTGCTAGGCTACTAACGTGACGCACTTGGCAACGCTCACCTGGAACCCCACTTCCTTCGTACATGCAACCATACATTATCAAGCGAACCGTCATCTTCTCTCTCCTATCTATCTGTCATAGTCGAATTTGAAGAATCTACGTACTAGGCGTCTACCCGGCCCGAGACCTGACATACATTGGAGATATGATACCAGCTACAAGAGCGCTGCCGTCACTCTCTGCGCTTCCACAGCCACTTTAACTTGCTAGACACGCCCGCTGAAAGATCGACAAGCCCGGAGACCCCTAACTTACGCAAGTACGGTACTCCTACCTGCCCTACCAACCCGGTAACGTTAGACGAGGGGAGTGCTGCATACCTCGGAACTGTCCACGTTGGCGCAAACCTAACCCCATAAGGCGATAGACAGACCAACGACTTACCTATACGCTTTACCGCCAGGCGCATTGCTTACAGCTGACTGAGGGACGGGTTACGGCTCTATACCACACCTAACTTTCCATCGCTAAGCATATTCGCGTAGACAGCTTATCATTCATTTTCAATTTGGCGGTGGTCGCCGGCATCCTGCTTGCAGCATATCCACCACCGATTCCAGCTAGTTTGCCCTCTTTGGTTGAAGAGCGAAAACGGCCATGCCGCCTACCAGTGCTGATGAGCCTCCCACCCTCTCGGCGGCGAATGAGCCTCTATCGCCGGGCTCTGACGAGAGTCCGCCTGCCGACAGTTCTACAGCCACCCCTTATCCATCTGGTTCTAACGCCAATGTTCCCAAGCCAAAGCGTCTAGCATGTACCATTTGCAGAAAGAGGAAGCTTCGTTGCGACGGTATTAAGCCAAGTTGTAGCACTTGCACCAGATTGGGTCATTCCTGTGCCTATGATGAAGTGAGGAGGAAGAGCGGCCCCAAGAGGGGATACGTCAAGGCCTTGGAGGAGAGACTGAGTGAGTAGAGAGCCCACAAGACAAGCGTGGGATGACGGAGACCTAGGAATAAAGCGCAAAGTTTACTGACTTGCTCTTCCATTACTAGAACAAGTCGAAAGACTCTTGAATACTCAAGAACCGTCCCGGAACGCCAATGCCGACGTTACCAAGACGCCCACCATCTCCTTCGAGCCGTCCCAGAGCCACATGACCGCAGCCACGGCAAACTACCATGTCCCAAACCCAAATATCGCAATTCCGAGTGATATCGATCTAGATCCGCGGCAAACCAACCCTGATTCCGCCCAGAATAATACCAACAACATCAATAATAATGCCGCTGCTACCGCTGCCAGTGTTGACGGTGGTGGGAGCGGTGGTGGTAGTAATGGTATAGATGACTTCTCGTTCGGCGGTAACATATCGATGGGGATGAACCATATGAATAATTTCACTTGGGAGATGATCGGGCTTGGTCTGGAAGAGCCTCTCCCTCCGCAAGAGACTATAGATGAATTGTAAGTAACACTCCACATCATCTCGTTCCGTAAAACCAGCTCATCCTGCTCCAGACATCAAATATACTTTGAGAAGGTTCACCCGTCCATACCTATGATCCACAAATATCGTTACTTGGCGGCCATGAATCTGTGAGTCCCTCCATCCCCGTTCCCTTATCAACATCTGTCTGCCGTCTCTAACGGACCCCAAAGAGCGCCGAACCAGCGACCGCCAGTTGCGCTCCGTTATGCCGTCTGGACGCTGGCTTGCTCGAACGCAGAGAAGTATACAGATCTCAAGGAACTGTTCTACCAGCGCGCGCGGAAATATGTCGAGGCAGACTATATCAAGGGCTACGGAGAGCACATGATTTCGGTCGCTCATGCCCAGACTCATACGTTGCTTGCTTCGTATGAGTTCAAGATGATGTATTTCCCCAGGGCTTGGCAGAGCACCGGTCAAGCTGTGCGTCTCTGTCAGATGTGAGTGCTTGAGAGGGCCCCCTATTTCACTCTTAGGGGCCTGCTAACAGTATACTAGGATTGGGTTGCACAGGCTAGACCACTCGGGCCTAGAGGTCAAGCAATGTCTCCCAGGGCCCCGGGACTGGACAGAGAGGGAGGAGAGGCGCCGGACTTTTTGGATGGCCTTTTGCATGGACCGATACGGTAGCATTGGAACCGGCTGGCCTCTGAGCGTCGATGAGAGGGATGTTATGACAAACCTACCCGCAACCGAGGAATCCTTTGATATGAGCCGGCCGGAGCAGACGCAGACTCTTGCCGAATCGATGAGCCCATCCGGGGCGACTAAGCTCTCGTCGTTCGGCAGCATCGTTTTGATGGCTTGTCTGTTTGGGCGCAACCTTGTTCACCTTCACCGCCCTGATGCCGATGACCGTGATCATGATCTCAACGGCGAGTTCTGGAAACGCCATAGGAACATGGACAACATCCTGCTGAACACCTCGCTTTGCCTTCCCAGTCATCTCAAACTGCCCGCAGGGTTGGGTAATCCTAATATCGTCTTCGCCAACATGAATATCCATACGTCAACTATATGCTTACATCAGGCAGCCATCTTCAAGGCGGATAAAAACAGGCTTCCTAGCTCAGTCAGTGCCGAGAGCAAGGTCCGCTGCATAACGGCGGCAAATGAAATCGCTAGCATTATGAGAGTGGTATCTCACATGGACCTCTCGTCTGTAAGCTTTTCAGACCCTTGCATGTACCCGCGGTCATAGGCACTAACTTGTCGCTATGAAGATGAACCCTTTCATATCTTTCTGTCTTTATGTAGCCGCGCGAGTGTTCGTTCAATACCTCAAGAGTCGCCCGGACGATAGTCAGATAGCCGACTCGTTACGGTTCCTTCTTTCCGCCATGAATGCAATAAAGAGGAAAAACCCCCTGACGGAATCCTTCTTGGTGCAACTCGATGTCGACTTGGAAGCACTAGGAATGAGGATCCCGAAGCTCAAGTCGGCATTCCCCCGTAGCGCAGACAAGGCGAACTGGCGTAACGCGAAAACGGCCCTTGATATCCCGGACGGTCCCAGTGCGCCTCAGATGCATACACAGCCCAACGGCTCCAAATCTGACCGTCCTTCGGCGGAACTTGGCTCTCTCCCATATCGTAATGAATGCAACTTCTTGGAACTGGCAGGTGATGATGGGAACCCCCTTGACAGCCCCGACATTGTCAATCACAACAAGCCTGGTCGGATGACTGGCGGTCATGGTCCCAATGACTACGCAGGTCAGAACTGGCTGTCGGAAGATCCCCAACCACCAATGCGGAAAAACGGTGGCGCACCGATGGATGCTGCCATGATAATTTCGTCGGATCTTTTCGGTACGTCCTCTAGGGGTTACATGGACGCTGGCAGTAGCGGTGAAACGAATGACATGTCCGTGTCGCCGAACACGGAAGAAGTTTCGAACAGACCGACGCCGAATTCAAGCGCAGCTTCGGATCAGCGGCAGAGCGCGGCGGGAAGGGCCGGGGGTACGCCTTTCGATGCCAGTCCGATCGGGTCCCATCAGAACTTAGGAACGTCAGCCGAGATGAACGCGGCGGCGATGAGATCCAACTTCTTCCCAGACTCGATGTCCAGCGGCTTCAGCATGCCGGGCGGTGGTGGGACAGGGCTGACACCTGGGCGAGCGTTTGCGGTGTCAGGTACGCCTGGCAATGACTTTACGATGCCTGACGGATGGGACGTGAATGGACAGACGATGACACCCGTGGAAGCGGGGATGTTGCACCAAATCATGGATAATATGTCCTCCCTTGACACAATGGATCTTTCCGGGTGGGAATCTGGGACTTAAGAGTACGGTTTGTATGGTGAGCGTTTGATACGAGGTTTTCTCGTACCGAAGACTTTGTGTCTATCTTGTTATAAGGGTCATATACTTCATCGGCGTCCTGGTTATTCCGAGAACGATATCCGAGGCAGATACGCAAGGCCAATATGGATGAACATCTGATAGGAACCATAAGATATCAGGGCAGCGTTTGCTTGTACACTAACTAGTATTGATGCTCGAGGCATTTGGTTCCTGCCAGAGTATGTATCACATCAGGCGTATTGGCTCGGATGAAGTGCATTGCAGAGGGGGTGTTGGGGGGTCTTACATCAATGATACGACGACGGCTAGCAGTGACTAGCTACTGAGGACTATATCATCTGCCGATCAATCCAGACCCTTTACCACCGGCGAAGTGCACCTGGATATAGACATATCTATGCATACACTTCCTCAAAACGAAACATTTCTAATATGGTGGTGCTGGGCTCTGTTCACTGCCAACCTAGGCTACCCGGAGCCCGAAAGCATGACTCAAGGTGATGATTGCCACATGTAAAATGATAACATGTAAGGTCTTAGCCGTTCGATCTGAATAAACGGGTTATGGTGTAGAAGGGGCCTGCGCTAGTTGCACTGCGACCTCATATGAACACGGCACTTCCGTTCCCCTAACCTCCACAGAAGAAGTACGCCGCCCTTTTTGGCCTATGTTTGAAAAGGAGCATGAGCGCAAGGGAAAACGTCACATAATGCAAGTAACACACCACGTTTATGGTGAAGTTGCAAAGATTATACTAACCAATCATCCTCCAATTGCCAAATTCTTACCGGTTCCACCCATAGCACTCTTGCAGATCTCGGTAGCTTTACCTTGGCTAGGTTCGAGCATGTTCGAACCTTCGAAGATTGGCCATGTATCACGGTATAAGATAAAAGGGGCCACTGTGGCGCCTGGATATAGGGGCCATCATAGTTTTCAAAATATGCAAGAATTCCACACTATACACTTAACCCGGCCCCAATCGGCCAACCGAGCCCAGGGTGCTGTCATGTGCACCCTGATGCCCTAGGCGCGGATATCCGCCTGCGTCCCCTCGCCCGTGCGTGTATCTCGGTTGGGGTCTTGCTGCTACATGTGGTTCAAGATGGTAATTCCCTATTCTCCCAGGCTGCGGATCACCAATCCCCCTACGCTCCCGCCGTCTCCGTCTGACCTCCCGGATCTTGTCCCCAACGGTGATGACTTCGCCCTCGAGCCTCGCCCGCTCTCGGCCACCGCCCAGTTCCTCCAGGGTCTTCGTCTCCAGGGCGCCCCGGACGCGCCGTTGGGACTCAGGGAGATACGCCCAGGAGTACAGAGCCCCAAAGAACAGTACCGAGCCAAAGAGCACGAAAATAAGACCCTGCTTCGTCTGACTGGAATAACTGGTGTTGATGCCGTAAACGAGGAGCACAGCGACGAGACTGCCAACCTTGCCGGCGGCCGCCGACACGCCGTGGCAAGTGCAGCGGTAGCACGTCGGGAAGATCTCGGCTGGGATGATGAACGTCAGGGTGTTGGCGCCGAAGTTGAAGGCGAAGTGACAGGCAGCAACAAGGGCCACGGTCGCCGGTGCAGCGGCCGTGTGCGCTACCCCGTAGTACACGCCGCCAGTGATGATGAAGACCAAGGCGAGCGCTAAGAAGGAGCCCGTAAGCCACTGCTTGCGCGGCAGCTTGTTCGCGAAGAAGATGAAACAGGCACTGCCAGCAATGGAACTGGCAGAGACCGTGAGCAAGTATTGCTGGGACTGCTCGATCAGTACGTCGGAGATCGTCTGGCACGGCTGTGCTGCGTCGGTTGCCCAAGACGGGAGACCCTTTACGGCCCAGCCTGGTACGGTGGAGGCGCCGCCTTCGAGAGTGGAATTCCAGCATTCGAGATTAGAGTCGATGCTCACGGCAGACTGGGTAGCCCAGATGTCGGCCAATGTCCCCCTGTTGTCAAGGGAGAGACCGTAGAAGCCGACATCTAGTCTTTTTAGGTCATTAGCCACCGTGCTCATATACGGGGATGCCGGAATGATTAATGCCCCCGGTGAGAATTGCCACTCACATAAACCAGGTCATTGACGTTCCCAAAAGGTAAAGCCAGTTCCTATCACGGATAAAGTAGCTGTAGAGATCGTCCTTCGAGAACTGCACAGGCATCCCCTGCGGCGAATGCTGTTGCACTACGCCGGGAGAGCCGAGGTCTGCTGCCGCCGGCGATAGGCCGTAGACCCGCTGGGTGTCTCTCAGCGCTATCCCAGGCTTGTTCCTGACCTCAAGACTGTAGAGACCGCAGTCATACAAAAAGAAGCGGAAGACAATGGCAAGCAGCGCCGGCACGCATCCAGATCCAATGACGATACGCCAGATACCATCAACAACACGTTTACAGTCGAGGTCGTTCAGATCATTCAACCCACACTGCATCTCAGTGAGCTTGTCTAGGGTCTCCCGCCTCATCACTACCCATAACCCAACGAGTTGGGCCAGGGCCTGGCCGACCGGCTGCATCAGAAAAACCGAAGAGAGCATGGTTGCTCGAGACTGCGTACTGGACCATTCTGAAGTGATGACAGCACTTAGGGGGTATTCCGCACCGATCCCTGGCCGTGTCAGAAAAAGCTTGGGGGGATAAGCAAATTGGAGATATCACGCACCAATCCCCATGACAAATCGCCACTGCGGTTTGCGCCACCGTCAGTCAGCCCGTCGAGTAATCTTAACGGGACTTGAGCTTTAGAGACAGAGACTCACCCATATGAAAGAACCGAGGAAGGACATGTTGTTGAACCCGAAGCTGCTGGTTGCCACACCTATCGTTGACACTATCACGAGGACCAACTCAATCCCATAGAGGCGGGTACGTCCATAGCGGTCCGCAAGGAAGCCAAACAGAAGTTGGCCGAAGACGGAACCAAGGAGTGTAAACAGGTTTATGAGTAGACCGGGGTACTTCTCGTCAGGGAAATACACAAAAGAGATGGATGCCAGAATCACATTGGTTGCGAACAGGTTATATCTACCGGTGCATCATGGGAGCATCAGCACCTCTCACCATCAACTCGAAAGAAGTTGTGTAACAACACAGCTTGCAAGAGGCAGATACTTACGAGTCTGTTAGGAAGCCCGAGGCGGCTACGCCCCAGATACGGAGGTTCCAGCCGTTAAGGTCCAGCTCGCATCTCAGTTGACGACGGTCCTGGAGAGTAATTGGCAGTTAGTGGTCTAACCCGAGAGGCCCCCTCTATGCCGCCGTCCGGTCCGCAGCCGCGCAAGACAGAAACAGGAAACATGCCTGAGTATCCCTGGAAGGAAGGGCAGAGCCGTCGAAGCCGAGGAAGCCGCGGTTTCTACGCTTCTCCGCGAACGCGCCTCCATCGTCCATGGCGACGTGTTTGGATGGGCTAAACCGACTTCGATTCGAAGCTCTGACCAGGAGCGCTCGGTCTCTTCTCTCCCGGTGTCTTGAAGGCGGAGGAGTTGTCCTCGAGCGAAGAATGGTTAACACGGGGTGGTACCGTAGAACGCGATCGTTGTCCAAAGTTGGAGTCTACTGTATTATACCTACTTAATCTATGGTGCTCAGCTTATTGGTCAGCCGCGGGTCTCCATTACTGGGGTACCATGCAATGCGCAAAGAGGGTCCCGGGTCCTCGTCATATCTACAACTCTACAGGCTTATTCATAACACATACATCTCCAGCACAGCCGCCTGTGAACGCCGTGAAGGGGTGTTCACCACAGACTATCATGTGTGATTCGCCTGTCAGGCTGTTCAGCCGACGGTCCTCCGAAAGAGTCGCCTTAGTACCTGAACGGAGACGGTCCGGTGACCGTGCGCATTGCCTGCCTACCACTATGTATTTAATGCCCTTCCGTGTCAGGAATACTTGTGCAGCTCTTTTCGGGTAGCGTAGTAGACAAAGTTAGCTTCAAGGCGCTATCGCACTTGACCCTCGCTCATGACTGACTAAGATTTACACCCGCGCGCTTGTACAATCGTGCCGTAGTGGGGCATTCAAGAAATATCGGGCAAGCAGAGTGGCCTTTTCCGTGCCTATAAGTAACTACTCACTTCGGTGCTTCGTACGAGATGGTGCCTCGCCTTCAGCCCAGCTCGGCGGGGCACCCCTTCCCGAGGCCCACATCGTAAGGGAGAACCCGCGTGCTCGATATAAGCCTTCTGAGTGGGCGAGTTGAACACTTAACGAGGGGTACAGGGTCTCAGGGGTATATTTAGTTAGTTACCTCCACCGCCCCGCAAGATTCCCTAAACAGCTAGTATGTATACTCCCTTACATTTTGTATGCAAAAATACCTTCATTAATTCGTTTGCCGTTCCTAATGACTCTTAAAGCAGCGCTTCATCCTATCCTATTATGACAGGCGCTAGCGTTATTTCTTAACGTATTTAAGCTAGCCTTTAATATCTATTAATAGAACCTATATATGGCTTTAACTACATAAATAGATTTAATTATCATAAAATAGTAAGATGGCGAAGTTTACGAGAATTGTTGTCGTTCATGGTGTCGGCTTGATGTTATTTCACATACAAATTATATGGGGAGACACACCCTAGCCGCATTTGAAATATAATGGGCAGGTGGAGGTAACTAACTAAATATACCCCTACGACCTGTATTTAGTAAGCTTAATAAGCATATTCCTTAAAGATTAATAATAAAACACATGTTTCGATATATTGAATTTAATGATATAAACTAGCTGTATCTTTTTTAATAGTCGATATTTTATCGCGCATTAGATATGACTTTATCTGGTTATTAGGTAGTTTTAAAAATTCCCACCACGTATTATATTAGCAACGCGCATATGTAAACCTGTATATTGTGGATCTGCTACAACCGGCTGGCCGGGGTCAATCAAAAGTCCTCCGCTCCGGGTTCATCACTAGCTATTCTCTCATCGTGCGGAATCGCAAGTCTAATTTTCCCCATTGAATCTTTCCCGACGTCTAGTCCTGGGTTACTTCGGCAGCTCTGGTATCCAACCACGTGCGTTCATGCATACAGAGGGTCTCGGATCTCAAGAGGGGTCCACATTGCGAATCTGTGCAGTAGTTCACAATGCTTGATGGAAGTCTCCCTGAAGAACCAAGAAATACAGACGCCATGCGCAGAACAATTACGAGGAGGCTACGCGGGTAGGTAGACACGCCGTCTCAGCATACAAGCTTCGACTCTATTGTGTGCCAGGGCCTTCGACCTTCGATGTGCATATGTGCCTATATCCTCTCCTTCCGCGGATACTGCCCCCTGCCCGGCAAGCCCCTTGCCTTTCATTGCCATCACCGAAAGGAATATATAGCCCAGCATTTAGCATATATCGGGCTTTTGCCCCTAACCGCCTGTCAGGGCGCCTGTGTTAGCCGAGACGGGGGGTGTGCGACCGACGCATACCACCCCCGTACTAGCGGTTACCGCTATGGCTGCATTTTCGTCTTCTTCGTCATTCTATACTTCCTCATCCGCCAGTCAGCCGCCGTCCCACACGTCACAGTCTCAGATCTTCTCTAGCTCAGCAGGTTCAAGCTGGACTCCCATTACCGCAGTCTCCGATGTGACGCACGTGGCTGGGAACCCTCAACGCCTCCCGGCACCTCTAGATCTCGGTCCTCCAGGTTTTCGAGCAACCATGTACTATCTACGCCCTCCACACTGCCGTGCTGTATCTAGCATCTGACTATCATCCCAGTACATTATTTGAGCATACCGTCAATGAGCGAACAGTCTACCTTGGGCCTTGGGAAGTAGTGGGCAGCGATCAGCGTCGTGTCCTCTGGCAATGTAGCTATCGGATGGAACGACTTGAACACTTCTGTAGGTTCGATTCTGGCTCACTGTCCACTGACTGCCTTGGGAACCTCATCTGAGACAATACACGCTAGTACCGACAACGACTCTGTCCGGAATCATCCCTCACACATTACATGCGCGACATCGACAGTTTTCCGACCCGTTCGAGCTTGAGCAACTCGTCACCTTCCGTGAACCTCACAGGGTTCGGTATACAAATGAAAATGGTGTAGTCATTCTGGATCAGCATATTGACATCAAGTATGAGTTCAGTAGTGTTGAATCGTCTTTTCGTTTCCAGGGTGACCTGAGGAGGAAGGACCTTGTAGATTGCTTCGATATCGATGTCGTCTGGACCGACGCCCAGGGAAGAACAGACACATTTGGCAATGTTCGAGGCATTGGGACTGTTCAAAGGCTCAAAATCTGGACGGACCAATACAGCTCGGCACATTCGCTGACAATATTTGCGAACCGATCCGAGGGACAGTATCGAGAGTACTTAGTAGACCAGTTTGAGGGCGAAGTTAAAACTCGGGACGACCGGCGCCGCACTCTACGCCTTGTAGCCCGAGGCCGTCATCGGAATGCCCCAGAGGGTAGGAGACTCTCGCTTTCCTCGGCATTCAGGTCGCGCCATCGCTCAACGGGGGGTACATCATCATCAACCTCCTGCGGTTTTTCCTTGGATATACGTTACTTGGGTGTCCAGTTCAGCAGGGATGATGGTGAGTGTTGGGTCTCCCTGTGTTACCACGTCACTGATTTTGGATGGCAAGATTACCGAAGATTCTTAGACACTTGGATGATGGCGCATACTGCGGATAGCGAATTTCGAGGTATAACCTACCCACAGGAGCGCTTCGAACTCCCTTCGCCGGAGATGCGGCCAGGCGAATCATATGAGTTACCGGCTTCGGAGATTTACCATACCGAGATTTGTCGTGTCCCCGGAGCGCCGGATGCTAATGGGGAGAACATCATTCTGTAAAAACGACGAAGCTCTTATGGAAGGATTTGTCTCCCTTAGATTTCATGACGCCATCAAACATCGCTAGTCCTATTCGCACCTTAACCCTCAAGCGCCGTGCCCTCAAGGAGGACGACAGCCCACAAGGAGAAGAGGAAGCCATAGGCAGCACACAAGACTCAAGCGACCCGGGCCATTCAAGGCAACTCAGACATTGTGCACACCTTTCCTCCGCACCGATGCGCGTACGAGCTGCGTAGGGAATCCGGTACCATCCGGCTCTTTGTCCAGCAAGCTTCCCAGCGTGCATATCAGCTGCATTTATGCATGGGTCAGGCTTGATCTTAGGGGACATAAACAACTAAGGGTAAGGAGAAAAGAGGCACCGGGCAAATGAAAAGGATATTCACGATCTGACAATCTTCCATCTGGTCTAAGGCTTCAGCTCTGGAGCACGTTCTTCCGACCCTCCCAGGATGACACCGACCATGGGCAAGATGGAGATGTACCAGTTAGTCTCCTAACGTATTAGGTGCGTATACCCCCAACTCACACATACACGCGGTGCCCCGCCGAAACCCTGTAACGTCATTATTTGATCATGATCGGAGGTGATATTACGCAGTGGGGCAGTCTGCTACATAGCTATATCCTCATCAAAGAACAAATAATGACTCCCGCTTCCCCGGGCCTCCACGATCCTGAAATTCGACGCGCAACTACGACAGAAGCGACATCGCAACCGGTCCGCCTGATATCGCCAAAGAGAGAACGAATTCAAACTTATCGCGGCATCACAGCACCTACGCTAAACCCACTGGACGGCCATGAAGGTCATTCTGTCCATCAACGCCGGTTCAAGCTCTGTGAAGATATCCGCATACTCTGCAGAGCAGAATAAAAAACCTTCGCAACTAGCCGAGGCGCAGCTAAGCGGCATCACATCACCGCCCGTTAAGCTCAAATATTCCCGGGGCGTGGTACAAGTCTTCAAAGACAGAGATGTGTGCGAGGATGTGAAAGACCATGATGATGCCTTCAAAATTCTCTTGAAGACCTTGATAGGAGATCGAGATCTGCCCGACATCTCTGACAGAGGCGACATTTCTGTTGCCTGCCACAGGGTGGTCCACGGCGGAGACTATGCTTCTTCCCAACTTATCAACCGAGAGACGTATCACCACATCCAGACTCTTACTGACTTGGCTCCGCTACATAATGTAAGCGCCCTGAAAATCGTCAGGACGTGCATCGAAGAGTTGCCCGGGGCTGTCAACGTCGCTTGTTTCGATTCACAGTTCCACTCGACGATTCCCCCACACATCCGCACCTACCCCATCAATGCCGATGTTGCCAAGAAGAATCAACTTCGAAAATACGGCTTTCACGGGTGAGTTACCGGAACTCCCTACTACCTTCGCGCAGCCTGTTTATGGGGCATATGGAGCTTCAAGTTATCAAGATATGCAAAAATCCCGAATTCCACCCCAGCTATAAACCTTCTAAGCGGGACAAGGCGGTACTGATTTCAACCGGTGGTACAGGATAAGTTACCAGTTCATTACCAGTTCAGTCGCCAGATTCCTTGGCAAGGACCCCAATATGCTTAACATCATTGCGCTTCATCTGGGAAGCGGCGCGAGTTCCTGTGCTATACGAGGAGGCCGTAGCCTGGATACTTCAATGGGCTTAACTCCTCTAGCGGGGTTACCAGGCGCGACGAGGAGCGGGAGTGTTGACCCAAGGTAAGGTTAAACCATTCACTTCCGGGTGCCAGGATATATCCGTAGCTAAGAACGTCCGACAGTCTCGTTTTCCACTATGCTAGCGACGTCGGCAAGCTCTCGCCATCGTCTACCAGGGAGCTGCACATCTCCCGCGCCGAGGAAATCTTGAATAAGCAAAGCGGCTGGAAAGCGCTGACGGGCACCACGAACTTTGCTACCATTGCCTCATGCGACAAGCCGGAGCATCAATTGGCGTTTGACTTGTTCGTGGACCGCGTCTGCGGCTATGTAGGCGCGTATTATGTGGCGCTTGGCGGACAGGTAGACGCCTTGGTATTCGCAGGTGGGGTTGGAGAAAAGAGCGACAAGCTTAGACGGCGCGTGGTCGGGCAGTCTTCATGTCTGGGGTTCGAGATCGATGACGAATTAAACGCGAAGAAGATACACGATATCGTGCAGGGCATTGGCAAGGAGGGCGCCAAACATAGGACGCTTGTTTGCCAAACTGATGAGCAGTTCCAAATGGCAAAGGAATGTGCCGAGAACGACGATTTGTGGTCGTAACCTACCGAGGTAGTTGAGCTCGTCGGCCTTCAGAAGGTTGTCGATTCTTCTTGCGAATATGGGCGGAGGAAATATAGATCGAAGGGAACCGAAAGCCTCCGATTTACTAGAGCGCTCTCCCTCTCTGCTCTACAAAGATAAAAGGTTATCAAGGGACTAATGAGTACGACGGGTGGATCTACAGGTAGATAGTTGGAGCTAGACTCGCAGCGAGCAGCATGCAATTCTGGGTCTGGCTTATTAAATGGAAGCGCAAGAAATTCAGAGAAGAACGAGAACCCGGGCGCTCAATGACGTAAGAGTGTGACGTCGTCTGCGATGAATATATGGGCGCAGTTGGAGAAAACTCGAACATGGTCATATACATGAGTAGTTACATGTATATAGTCATTATGCCTCCACGTATGTTGCCTAGGTAATCCAACCCACTTGGTTCGGTGTCGCTTCAATGCAAACATAACGTCTTTCTTTCTGGAATATCATGGAAATACCGAACCTGGAAACAAAAAGGAGGAAGGGGGCCCGCTAGAGATGGGGGAGTTGGGGAGGGGGGCCAAGGGGGGATGCGCATTACCCCGAAATCGCTGCTCCGAAGATGGGATTCATGCGTTTCGCATGCTGGTCCGACATATCCCTTCTTTTCTGATATACCTACAAAAATCCAGGGTGTCAACTTACAGACACCGTGACATATGTCCAATCATGTAGCGCAGAGAGCATGTACACTGTATGTACCGCAAGTAGACATGAAGATCCCCATCTACATAACACGGTTCTTGGGTTTGGATTTGGGCAGGCATATGTGTACAAGGCTCCCTAAACCATGGAATCCGTAATATTTCGTACGTCTAAAGACAAGCTTTAGTAGTGGTAGAATAAAACCCTCACAGCACCAGTTATATCAAATATTACAAGTAAAAGTTTACAGCAGGTCATAATAAAATAACATTATTTTCATTCGGTGGTAAAAGAATCATCGCTCCAGTTTTCGTAATGCCTGTGTCCATGTCCCCAGCAAAAGACTGTGATGACGCCCAACTCCGATGCGCTATATCCAGCCCAGACGCCGTCACCCATTCATCTCCAAAAAGAGTAAACAGCTGCCGCTGTGTGTATACACCTCTACATCGGCATGCAGCAAATCCGATCCTGGTGCTAGTTATACAACTATAGCCACTCGCGTGGTCCTGAGGGGTGGTGACACGGGCGTCCTATTGCCAGGCTGCCCAGTGACGCGCACAAATGGCTTCGAAACCAGAAAACATCGCTCGTTCCGAATCACTTGATCATACCCAAGGAGTTTCCGGACTCCCAGTCGAGAGAGGGAAGGGAAAACGGAGGGAAAGCAAGTTGCGCCTTCGTGTGCTTGCGACCGTTGTGGTATCGTGAACTATTCAGGAAAAAAAGGAAAAAAAAAAAAAAAAAACCAAACGATTCAAACGCCGCGTGGAGTCACTACCAATTACTCGATTATCGTTACTGAGTAGTGATGACGGGAGACTGGAATTTCGTCGCCCTTCACCCGAGGAATAAAAAGAAGCCGGCCACCTCAGCTAAGCCCCTTCTTGGCAGGCAATCGCTGCCAAAGCATCCAGTCCACTGCTGGTTCGGTCCGTTACTGGGCGACTCACGAAGCCCCCGTTAAATGCATGCATCTCCCATGCGCCGCCGGAGAGCGGGAGCGAGTGAATATCGGACGCCAATTGGTCCGCATCCCATATATGTACAGCCTGAGGTGACCGGCTGTTATGCGATGAGGAAGACTTGGAGGATATCGAAGTACGTTTCGACGAGAACGACGAAGACTTGCAAGAAGCCTTAGATGAACTGGAGGATCTCGACTTGTCCTTGTAGTGCGTTTCAAGATGCTGCTTCATATTGTCTGCTCGAGTAAACTTTTTGTGACAGCCTGGGTAGGTACATTGCACAGCCTTTTCAGCAGTGTGGATCTTAGAATGGCGCGAGGCATGACCCGAAGTGGTGAATGTCTTTTCGCAACCGTGGCTTTCACGATACCGGCATGGGTAGCGCTTGGTCGCCCTCTCGGGAACCGCGGCCGCATTCCCGCTATCGTCTTCATACGAGTTGGAGCGGCTGCTCTCAACATAGGCAGGCCTCCGAATCGGACCACTCTTCTCCGGGAAACAGTAGTCGTCGTACACTGACCGCGGCGAATAGTCATATACACCGGGAGTTAACGGTGATATAGCATCATAGCTTGCGTTCGAATCGTATGAGGCGGACCGAAGCAGTTCCGGGGTAGGAGGCAATGGTGACTGATCAGGCGCGGACTGAAACTCGCTTGATGTGCTGTAAGCAGGGTGCTGCTGGCCGTATGGGTCCTCGTTAAGCAGGGAAACCTGCCGGCCCGCGGCATCTCTTGCTTGAATCATGTCTGTGAATTAAGGGTTGATTCCAAGGCGCAGATTGGGATAGATCGAGACTGTTGTTCCAAATGGGGGGTGGAGGATCAAGCAGGGCTGTGAGTAGGGCCGTCCTTCGAGGGTACGGAAAACGTTCCGTGGCTTAGATCGGCACGGGCGGTTGTGGATGCATGCAGATGAAGGAAGCCCGAGAGAAGCTCAGCAACTGTCGATCGGCGATTGGAGGTGGCTTGGGCGTGCATAGAGTTCAAGACACCACGACCACAAAGGCAATGGCATAAGCGAGCGGACGTCTGTCTGCCTATACGTGTATGGTCTATATGGCAGCAGGCGGGGCAAGCAAGCAAGCAAGTTACCAACGATTCCAGTTGATCAAGCCAACTCACTCTGCCGTTCACCGGTACGAGCGAGAACAAGGGTAAGACGAAACGGTGCTGATAAGGCAAGAGCTCGTTCGCTTGCTCGTCGTGTTATGTAGGGGTGTATGAGCGGTGGTAATTGGGTTGTATAATGGCGCAAAATTAGGATGTGATATCGACATCCAGATTCGAAATTTTTAACCAGCTTCGAGGGGAGGAGTGAGAATATTGTAAGCATAGAAAAGAGGTGAATGGTCAAGGGTTTATGTGTTGCGAGGACAGCAGGATTAAAGAGCGATCATGGGAAAGGCACGAAATCCCATCGAGTCCAACTCCACATCCCATGCCCCATCAGGGCGGGTCTTCTTGGTGGAGAAAAGAGGATCACACAGGGGTGAGCTCCGGCAGCGGTCCGTTGAAGGTCCAAGGCAGGTACAGTACTGAGTACATGCAGGTAGAGGTGGATACCGATATCCAGGCCTTGACTCTTCGAAGCATACTGTTGCTCGACGAACCGCGTACATCAATTGGTACATGCAGAGTTACTTGCACCTAGAGTTAAGGGATTCAGGTCAAGTTGAAACGTTAACAGGGAATGGCTGCCATGGCCTCCCTCCCAAAAGAACTTGTTTTAAGGATTTCTTCGGAAGGGGTCGAAAAGGCAGCGGGGGGCGGCTCCGATTCAAGGGACAGGAATACTATACCAATATACCTAGGTCCGGGACAAGGAGATACTACTGCAACTATCTAAAAGGGTACCTGGGTTAGGTTATCCAGCATGCTTTAAAGATCTTTCTAAACTCCCTTTTACTGGGGGCTATAAATGTCTAGCGTTAATGTTTTTTTTACCATTTAATAAAGTTATCTAATATAAAATTAACTATTTACTATTATTTTATTATATATATTATATAATTCTTTATAATTATAAATATTAAAAATATTATAATAAAGTTATAACTTATAATTATATTTATACTTTAAAATAATATTATTATACTAATAAAATAAAAGGACTATTATATAATATTTAATTTAATTTATAAAAGTTTAAAATTAGTTAAATTATATATTAATATATTAAAAATAAAAAAGAGAAAAGTTTTATTAAAAAATAATATATTATACTGTTTTTATAGTTACTTTATTTTAGTATTAAGTTTAATAATAATTAAATTAAAATATAACTATGTTTTAAAATACGTTCTTAAAAAAGTAAAACGTAATAAAACTTTTAAAAAACTTTTTTAAATTTTAATTAAATTTAAATATTGCTAATTTTATTTTCCCGCTTATAAAATTCTTTAAAAATATTCCTAAAATAAGAAAATAAGAACGTTATTTATAAAATAAAAATAAAAATTACGATAATAATTATGTTGATTAATTTTATAATAAAAGGTTATATATTATTTTTATATAAAGTTAGTTTTTTTAAAAAAAGATTTAATTACATAAAACATTTCATATTTTAAATATATATTAAAAGATTAAAAATCAACCTTTTTAAAAATAAAATATCTTTGTTATATAAGAATAATTACCTTTCTAAGTTAAAAGAAAAAGGGTAAAAAAAGTGTAATTAATAACCGTTAAAAGTAGTCGTCGTAAGGAGGGGTTAAAATAAAGAAACGAAAATATAGCGCTTATAGCAAGCCAAATATAATAATTATACTTTTAAGAAAATTATAATCACATTTAATAAAAACGAATCCGGTTAATTTAAAGTTATTTATTACGTTATAGTTATTTTATTTAAGTTTATTATTGCGGACTGTTAAAACGTAACCGATTCGCTAATATAATTAATTCAGTAATATAAAACGTTATGTATTTTTATTTAAAAATAGTAAAAGTAAATAAGAAAACAGTTAATTTAAGCAGAACTAAAAAAAGTTTCGAAAAAAACGTAATTAATATCGAACAAACTAAATTTAATTTTCGTAAATCCGAATTAAATATTATTAAACTTTACAATAACCTTAAATGTATTATAAAAACGGATAAGAAAGTCTTTTTTCGTAATATAAATATAATAATATCGTATTAAACTTTAAATATAAAACGAATAAACGCGTTTTAAAACGAAAAAATAAAATACGTTAAAAGATTAAAACCGATAAAAAGAATAAGAGAATATATAAAACGTAATAATATAGTTATTTATATAATACTTTTCGAATTTTATTAAATAATAACTTTCTTAATCGTTAAGAATTAAAAAAAATTCTTTTTTCGTATACGTTTATATATATTATTAAAATGTTAAATTTATTTTAAATTTAAAACGTTTATTATTTAATTATTATAATTAATATTAACTTTTTAATATGTTTATAGTAAATTAATATAATATTAAAATTTAAAGTAAAAATTTTAAGTTAAAATTATAAATAACCATATAATTTAATTACACGAATTAATAACTTATAAAGTTTTAAGCTAAATATATATATAAATAATTATATTAAAGTTTTATATATATTAATATATTTCTTAATTATATTAAAAATTATTAACTTTTATATTTATAATATTAAAAAGCTTTTTATTCTAATAAATTAAATTTTAGTTTTATTTATATTATATTACTTTTTAAAGAAAACGTAACCGTATAAATAAAATTAAATAAAATAATAAATTGCTACCTTAATTCCTAGGCTTTACTAAACCTACTTCTTTTGCAAACTGCCTTGTTTTATTTTTATCCATATCGATTTTTATCCGAATTTAAAGGTTTTTCGTAATTCGAAGTAACCGGGTAAACTATTACTTGTAATTGTTTAACTTATATCATTTTAAAATCCAAATTTTAAATTTTTAAAATACGCCAATATTTTCTTCTATTTACTTCGTTAATAATTTTTGTATAATTTTTATATTTTCTAGTAATACTTTTTTTTTTTTTTAAAAAAAAACCGATTTTCGTTATTTTTACGAAATAAACTATATCTGAAAATTAAAAATCGAAATCGATTTATTTTAAAAGAAATTTAAATCGATAATAATATCGATAATTTAAATTAGTTCGATAATTTTATAAAGATTTTATACCGAGAATAAGATAGTTTTTATAAAAAGTCTTTTATTTTAAAATATTAATATCGCATATTTAAAACTACGTAATATAATATTTAAAACTACGTGATATGATATTTAAATTAATAAGTAATTTAAAAAGCTATAAAACGATCGAACCTTTTATACGCAGTTAAGGTTTACTTTTACAGTTTATTCTTAAGGTTTGCTATTAAAGTTTACCTTTAAAGTTTATCTTTAAGATTTACCGCGTAAAGTTTAACATTTTCTAAGTTATATTAACCCTACCAAACCAGCCAGCGGGCATAAGGTTTATTAAGGTCGAAGCTTATTAATAACTACGTATTAATTAGCGTTTAAGTAAAGCTTTATAAAACTAAGGTATATAATTTATCTTAATTATAAACATCATTAATTAATTATCGTATTCGAAGATATTAAGCATAATATTTATTTTAAAATTATATTATAAAAGAACTTTCTATATATTTAGATAAGTTTAGAAAATATGGCTTTAACTTATATTATTTTTGCATTTATATTATATTAAAATATAACAATATAAGCTTATATTATTTAATAAAACTCTTATAAATCTATTATAATATATAATTTTATCAATTATAAGTTTTAAAGTTTAAACATATTATATTTATCTTTATAATTTAAAATAAGAACGGAAAATTTACGTAAAAAAATTTTTCTTTTTCGTTTATATATATTATAATATTTTATTTTTTATACTTAACATTTTATATCAGTATTTTAAACGATTTTTAATAAAATTTTACTACTTAACTTTAATTAATTATATCTTAATACTAACGCTATTAAACGGCTTATATAAAGGTAAAAATAAATTTAACTATTTAAGCAAAAAAATAAAAACTGAAACTTAGTTATAAAATACTTAATTTTATTTATAAAGTCGTTAAATCTACGTTATATATATAATATACTAGTACATCTTTTTAAAGCGATTATATAATTAAATCGTAAGAGTTAACGTAAATAAAAGTATTTTAATTATTAAATAAATCGTTAACTTAAATATACGAACAGATTTTATCCGTTTTTAATATATTAAAGATATAGCGAATTTTATTATTAAATTAATGCATTACGATATATGTTAAAATTAACTGATTATTTGAGTTTATTAAACGAAAAAAAAAAACGCTTTTAAACCGGAAAGTCGATTATTAACAGATATTATACGAAAATTTAAAAATATTTCGTAAATAGTTCGAGTGTGTTCAGATTATACTTACGAAATACAATATTATAAAAAAGTGTATTTATAACTTTAATAAAGCGGATTTTTTAATAAAACTTTTTATAATATCGGATATAATATTTTTAAATGTTAAAAAAGGAAAAGAATTTAAATAAATATAATATATTAGTCGAAAATAAGTAACAGTTACATAATTTATTAATTTTATTTATTATTTTAATAAAAAAACTACTTTAATCTTTAAAATTGAAAATATTAATTATTATTAGATTAAAGGTTTAGCATTAAATTATAATAATTAAATAATAATTAAACTAAGTTTTTAAAAAAATTAATACTTTAACAAGTATATACGAACGCGTGTAAAAAGAATTAAAGGTTTTTATTTTTATTTTACATAGTTATAAAAAGTATTATTTAATTAAATTCGAAAAATATTATATAAATAACGGTATTATTATTTTTTACATGCTTACATATTTTTTATTATCGGTTTTAAACTTTCGATATATTTTTAAAGAACTTATTTATTTATTATATATTAAATTTTTAATCTAATGTTATTATATTTATATGGCAAAAAAGAAACTCGGTTTTTAAAAAGCAAGACTTATTTTATTCGATTTTAATAATGTTTTACCGCATCCAAAAATTCTTTTAATTATATTTATACTGATAGTTTTTCCGCTTACTTTTACTAGTTTTATATTCCTACTTACAAAAGCCCTTAAAGATATCCGTAAAATAATAAAATACGATCGTTATTTATAAAGAAAAACATTTTTCTAAAATAATTCGTTAATAAAAATCATGAAATCGCCTAGTTTAATAATAAAAATTATATATTATTTTTATATAAAGCCGGGTTTTTTCGAAAAAGCATTTTACAACGCGAAACGCACTATATCTTATGTAAACGTTAGAAAATTAAATATAAACGTTATAAAAAAAAGGGATATTTTTTATATAAAAAGAATAAGCTTTTTAGCAAAAAGAAAACGAGGTGATAAAAAAATATAACTAATAGCAGCTGAAAGTAATCGGCGTAGGAGGGTTAAAACGAAAAAATAAAAGTATGGTGTTTATAGCAAGGCCGGGCATAATGGGCGTATTTATAAAAAAGCTATAAATACGTTTAGTAATAGAATTATACTTAGCTTATTTAACTTTATTATTACCAGGTGCTGAAAACGGTTTAAAATGTTTATACGTTTAAAGTGCTTATATAAAATGTTATATTATAACGGAGTTATAAAATAAACAAATTTAAAAAGACTTTAATAAATATATTTTCAAATTTTAAAGAAATATAAAAGTAATAAACTTAGATGTTTCTTTTAATAACATAAAAATAGTAGTTTTATATACGCAATTAATAATCATTATTTAAAATAAAGATAAGAGATTATATTTTTAATAAATAATTTTATTTCCATAATATAAGTTATTAAAAAAATTATAAAAAAAAGATACATTTTTTATTATATTTAAACTTAGATATTAATGTCGAGAATTTAAAACTAATAAATATATTAAAAATATAACAGTTATTAATCTGGTTTTAAATTTACATCTATTAAAATATATATTTACTTATATAATGATATTATTATATGGATATTTTATAATTATTAATTTTTACACTTATTTTATAACAATGTAAAGTTAAGTTTTCAATAAAATAAAATGTAACTTAAAGTTTAAATAAGTAAAGAAATTTCAACTTTAATAAATTACCTAATATATTTAAATTATAAAGGCTTTTTAAAACTAGATTTATATTTTTCTTTATTCCTTTTAATTGTTTTAAGGATTAATTTTCCATTTTAAACTGTTTTTAAACATTACGCTTTGATGTATATTATTTTAACATGTTTAAAAGCATTATTATTTTTAAAAAAGAATGAAATTTTATAAAATATACTATTAGTAGAGTTTTGAATAATATTTATAAACTTTTTATACGAAATGTTATTAATCTTAAATATTATTTATTTAAAAAAAACCGTGATATTATTTAGTAAAGTATAACTTATATAAATATTAAAATTAATTGATTATAAATACGCTAAATCGTTTACTTTTAATTATAATAATATGCAGAAAAGGTTTTAAATAGAATATATAACGTTTTATTAACCTTTATTCATTTTTAATATAAATATAATAAATCTTATAGTAAATTACATTCCTTATAAGTTATAAATAAATATTACAAAATAGTAATTAATTTTAAAAACCCTTATATTCACTTATATAATAGTATAATCTTAGTACGTTTTATAATATAAATAAATAATATACTGAATTTAATATAAACGCGTTTAAAAAATTAACAACGTGGTTTACTATTTAAAACGTTTCTTAAATCTTTTTAATTATTAAACAAATAACTACTTATATAATAATCGTTATTAATAAAAAGTAAAATCCTAATTAGTGTAATAATACTTAAACAGTTTTATAAAGTTATATTAATATTAAGTAAAACATTTAAAAAGTTTATAACTTTTAAAAACGCTAGTTAATTAAAAGACTTTAATATAAAAGCTTTAATAAAGATATTAATAAGACGATTAAATAAAAAGAAAAAAGAAAAAGGAGTATATATTAAGTTTATTTATTTTAAGTTAGGTAAAAGCTCTCTTGCTATTTTGATCATAGTTAAATTATATTGAAATAAATAGTTTAAATAATATTAATAACCTTTAAGCGTTATAATAATTCTTCGCTTAATTTACTAGTATTAATAAAGTATGCTTATATATTATAATTTTCGAAACAATTTAAAAAGGCCTTATAATATAACAATATATTTAATAAAAGATATAAAGACTTTCTAAGGTATTTAATATTATATACATTATAATATATTAATTATAAAATAAATATTTATTTCTAGCTAGAGTTCGATTAATAAAGTGATCGTATCCGGATGTAAAATAAACTTTAAAGTTTAAAAAGAGATATAATAAAAATAATACTCTTGTTAATACTACTTTAAATAGTGTACTTTTCTTATTAAATTAATATAACGTAATAAAACTAAGGAAAAAGAAATAAAAGACTGCGAACATTATTAAAATAAAAGTAAAGAATTTATAAAACTCGAATAAAATAAAACTAAAGTAAATTTTATTTACTTAAACCTGTTAATAACTTATAAATAATGATATAGTAAATTTAAAACTAAAGTAGCATATTAATAACTAAAATAATTACTTAAATATATTTTAAAAAACCTTAACAAGTTCTTTATAACGTTATAATTATAAGAAATAAGAATTTATAATTTATATATAACTAGTATTATTTAAACTAATATATAAGAAACATTATATAATAAATAATTTTTAACTTTTTATATATAAAAAGAATAATAATAAAATATAAATATTAAAAAGTATTATAATATTAATAAATATATATTATACTTTTAAAGTATTTTATAGTTTTATACCTATTTTATTAAAATATTATTTAATGTTTAATATCTTATATTATTAAACGGATTAAACTATTAAGCGGACCGGTTTTTTAATACCTTGTAATAACACATTTATATTAAGTATTTATAACGTATTAAATTAATTTAAACTAATCGCATTCTTTTTCGCTAAATATATTAATAACTTTTTTATAAATTCGCGCATTATGTTCTAGCTTCCTAGAAACGTTATATTTCTATCCTTTCGTTTTAACCTTTTTACGACGATTACCTTCAGCCGCTATTAGCCGAATTTTTTATCCTCTCTTTTTTATTTAACTAAAGGAGCTTGTTCTTTTTATATAATAAGAATCCTTTTTAATTTTCTTTTTTAATTCTTCGAAGTTTAGTTAAAATGTAGTACGTCTTATGTAATTAAACTTTTTTTTATAAAAATATAGCATTATATAAAAATAATATATAACATTTCATTTTAAAATTAGCTAATTTAATTATTCTTATTAACAAGCTACTGCGGAGACTTTTTTATAAATAACGTTTATATTTTATTACATTACAAATATTTTGAAGCTTTTCGTAAGCGGGGCAATAAAAATAATAAAAATAAGCGAGGAAATAGTTAATATACGTATATTTTGTTAAAAACTTTCTTTTTAAAAAAGTTAATTATATGAAATGAAATAAGCATAATTTTCGCATATCCCAATTTAATATTATTAAACGTTATAATAAATTTAAACGTATTATAAAAACCGAAAAGTCTTTTTTAACTATATAAATATAATTATATTTTATTAAACTTTTAATATAAAACGAATAATTACGTTTTAAATTAGAAAAATTAAATATATTAAAAGATTAATAATAATAAAAAGAATAAAGGGCATATAACACGTAATAATATCGTAGTTTACGTAATATTTTTCAAATCTTATTATATAATAATCTTCGTAGCTATAAAGGATTAAAAAACATTTCGGATTTTTCTTACGGGTTCGAATATATTTATTAAAATGTTAAATTTATTTTAAACTTAATTTGTTTATTATTTATTTATTATAACTAATATTAATCTTTTTATTAATTAATAATAAGTTATTTTTATATTAAATACTAAATATAAGGTTTTAATTAAAGTAATAAATAGTAATAAAACATATTATTATAAATTAATAACTTATATAATTATAACTTATTTCTAGTTTATTATTACGTTTATTTAAATTTCGTATATTTTTTAAATATTTATTTTTATTATATTTGTTATAATATAAAGTTTTATTAAATAGTTCGTTTTATTTAAGTTATAAATATTCTTTTTTATTATATTATATTTTATAATTATTGCCCGAATAAGTTTAAATTATTTATTAAAGATCTTTATTATTTCGTTTAGTATTTTTTAATAGATAACCTTTTAATTTAAACGTGTTTTAAATTCTTTTTACTATTTAATAAGTTTTAACCCTTAATTAACCTTATCGCATCTTATAACGCGTTAAATAAGTAATAAATTCGTTATATTTTTAACGTATTAAAGCCGGATATAAAAGGTTTATATATTTAAGCTAAGAATTTAATTAATAATTAATTGTCTTTTTCTATTAGCGTTAATCTTTATAAAAAAGAAATATTATTAATTTCGGCGCATATATTTTAATATCCGGCTTTTAAAGTCGTTTTAATAACTTTATATATAAAATTAAATATCGTATAATTAAGTTTTTAATGTCGTTTTTTACTTAAATAATTAAATTTATTTTTACTTTTTTAATTAGTTGTTTTCTATTATTAGTATTAAGAAATTAAAAATTAAAATTAAATAGTTAATATATATATTAAATTAATCCACTTACTAGTTTAACCTGTTTAATAATATAAAACGTTATATTATTTTATAACATAAAGTTTTATAATAAGTATTATAATATAAAATAATATCATTCTTTTAATAAAGTAAAACGTTTTATATAAAATGTAAAAAATATTTTTTTATTAAATAAATAATAATAACGTTATGCTTTATTATTTTTACTAGTTATATTATTTAAACCTGTTCATTATAAATTAGTTATAATATAATAAAACTTTATAATTATAAATTTAAAAAGTTTAAAAATTATATAAACTTAAAGGTTTATTTTAAGAATTTAAAATTTAAGATTAAAATTTTAAAGAAGAATATTATAACTTAATTTTAACTAATTTAACTCTTTTATTTTTCGTTTATATTTCTATATTTAAAAAGTAATACGTACTTTTTAAAAAGACTTATTTCTATTAATATTAATTTTTTTTTAAAAAGATAATATCTAGTTTAGCACTTTTATTATCGTACGCTGCCGTTTTTATAATTTTAATAATATTACATTAGTATTTAACTTTTTAATAACTTTATATTTAAATTTAAATTTATATAAACTACTTTAATGTTATGTTTTATTTAATATTGCTATATTTTTACTTTTTTATAATCCTTTTTATCTTTTAACTTTACTTATATAATTTTTTTTAATTTAACTTTTATTTAAGTTGAAAAATAGAATTCTTATAAACTATACCTCTTTTTATAAAGTAAATCTATTTTTATTATTTTAACTTTAACTTTATTTATATAACTACGAAAATATAAACTTTAAACTCTTTTAAATGAAAAAGTTTTTATATAATAAATATATTAATTATACATTTATTTTAATTTAATATTTAACATTATTTATTTTACTTTTAAAGAAGTTATACATTATATATTTAAAAGAATTTTAACAATGCATATTATTTTATTTATAACTTATAAATTAAAACTTTTCTAACTTAGAATATCTTATTTCGAAAGATAGTTAAAACCTAATACGATATAAATGTATAATATAATCTCTTTTATTTAACTATATTTCTTATTATAAAAAAGGAAGATAGCTTTAAGAGGTTTTTTTTCGTATTATAAACTATTTTAATAGCTTTAACCGTGACGAAAAAAAAAGAATTACATATATATATATATATATATAATATAAAATATTTAATAACTTCTTTATAATAAAGCAAATAAGAATATTTTATTATTATATAACGCTATAAAAAAGAAAAGTGAAATTAATGTAAAACATAATTAAGTAGTTAAAGTATAAAAGAATTATTATATATATAATATTTTTTAAAACGCTTTTTAATTAAAGTTTTTATATTATAATACATTTTTATACGTATGTTTAAATTTAAATTTTATATTAAGCCTTTATTAATTAAGTTAAAGAGACTTATTTTTACTTAATTCTTTAATATTAATTATCCTTAATATTTAAAGTTCTTTATTACCTTTCTTATTATACATATAAGTAATGTATAATATTTTACATTAGTATTAAATTTTAGCCTTTAAATTTATTTTAAATATTATAGTAGTAAAATATTTATAATATTATTTTTAACTGTTTTACATAATTTTACTATCTTACATTTTATAATAATACTAGGAATCTTTTTATGTAATACTATGTTTTATCTTATTATTAATTTTTATATATAATGTTTTAAAACTTTTTAAATTAACTATAAAGAGAATTTAATTTTCTTTTTTTAATACGATAAATTTACATTTAAAAAAACTTTAAAACGCTTACTTAATATTAACGTCACAGATAAGCACTTTAAATAAACAACTACTCCGAATAGTTTTTAATATCTCGTAATAACTAATTTAAATAATTTAACTGCAATACGTTAAATGAATTAAAATTAACTTTATTTTTCTTTACTAATTATATTTACAACTTTAAGATATATATACGTATTATATTAAATCTTGTTACGGACTTAATATTGTTATTTCTTTTATATAACCCTTTTATAATTACTACTTATTATAACAACTATTAATAATTTTTATTACTATTCTTTTTATTAATCCAAAAAACGTATTTATCCTAAATAATAAGCATTATTCTTTATTAAAAACGTTTATTTTAATAATTTTAAACTCGTAAAATCGAATTATTATTCCGATAAATCCTGCAATACCGCCATATGCCTTACGACGCGCCCCTAAACGTACCTTATAATAAATCCTACAGCCTTACCCTATAACTTTATAATGCGTCTTATAATAAAGCTCTATAACCTTTTTATACGACGTATCTTACGAATATCTTTTACGTATTAAAGTCGGATAAAAACCGTTCGCGTATATGGATTAGAAGTTCGGTCGGTAATCGTTTTCTTCTCGGTCAGCTTCAGAAGTTTCGAAATAAGAGTAATATTAACTTAAACGCGCTAGAAAGTAATCGGCGACGTATAAGTTAAAAGAGAGGAATAGCGAAATAACGCTCGTAATAAGCCTTAATATAATACGTACACTTGTTTTAAAGCTGTAGATATAATTCGTAAAAATAAAGACGGCTAATTTTAATTTATTTAACGTATTATAGTTAAGTTATTTAAGTTCGTTATTGCGAGATGCTGAAAATCATCCGGAGTGCTTGTTTATTCGAAGTGCGTATCCGCTACGTTAAATTTAAAATAATTTTATAATAATTTCGTTTAACTTAAAATATTTTAATTTTAGCCTTTAACTTTATATAATAATTAAGTATCTTTTTAAAAAATAATTATATATGCTTAGTATATTATTATTTAAATAGATATAATTTTATATAAAACTATTTTAAGTAAGTCTTTATATTTTATATATATATTAAAATTTCTAATAAATAATATTTATGCTTAAATAAGACTTTTATATTTTATACTTATTTACACTCCTTTTCAGTTTTTAATATTAATAAATAAGTACTTAAAGCTAAATTTTTATATTAATATCCGTATTTATTAGAATTTAAATTTTAATATCCTAGTTTTAATTCTTTAACGATATCTCTACTTATATAATTCAGTATTAATATTCTTAAAAATTAGTTATGATTTTTATTCTCTTTTAACGATTAACTCTTTACTCCCTGTTTCACCTATGAGCACACTAAGCTATCTCGATCTTCGATCCTCGACTATCATTGCCGTTTGTGTAAATATCCACAGCCTGGTAGGCAGTGAGTAACATCTTCATTACGCACCGAACATGCGTCGATTGAATCCACCACGGCCAGCCTTTCAACTTTTATATTGTGCACCTATCTCTCGTACGCAATCGAACATAATGTTACAATCATGGTTGGAGGACCCCGGATCTTCGGACTCCTCAACAGCTCAGCCGTACGCCTAACAACAGGCTTTACCCAGGTAGCTACATAACTCCCTGCCTCAGGGTATTCCATGCGGACAAGGCTTCCCAGTTAATCTCATTCATCGCTTTGCTGAACTAAATTCCCTCAGATTCGGCTGCCTGAGCACAGTCACTCCCATGTTCTAGTATATTTGGTACAACAGGTATAATAGTTGATCGCGGGGTCCGGAGCAAATGTTACGAGCGCAGCAAATCGTGCACTCAACATGATGTCATACCGTGACAGTTAGAAAATCATCTGGTGGGAACACGACCCTTGTTCTCATCAAGAAGCAATGCGTGCTATAATTCTGTGGCGGAAGAGAATTGATGAAAAATGTTGACAAGGAGCCCTGCATCACGCCCGCGGGACCAGGCTTTGAAGTTTTGGAATGGTTCCGACACAGAAATCTCTGTCTGTCCACCACGTTCGATGCGAGTGAGAAAGGGCTTGATGAGCCTGAGGATAAAAAGGGCAGATCGAGATTTTAGCAATGGATCGAATGTTGACAAGGGACTAGGACTCCGCCCAAAGGGGCGGCCGTATGGAGCGGCAAGGATTAGCTCGCGCCACACTCGTTTTCCCCGTTCGAGCCCCACACATGGGTACGTACGCGTGTTCAAGTACATGCGACGAAGTACATAGGCACGTATCCGCACATCACCTTCTGCTGTGCACAGCACCCTATATACATGTATGCATGTACAGTCGCTTGACAGCATTGTGGGGTCGGTCACCAAACCAAAGGGTCCCGCCCCCTGGCCCCAAACAAGTATACAGCTGTAAGCCTGAACGAGCTTCTCGAGGCTTCGGCTGCCTTCGACTTGAGCCCTCAGACGAAGAAGGTCTTGGCGACTCGTTCGTTGGGAATATTTCGTTCGACCTGCGATTCTCGGACACGAGATGGGCACTTCTCCATCTAATGCCACGGGAATCGCAAACTACCCGGGTATAATTAGTATAACAGCTCCCGGATCATTAGAATATCTTGTCTAACTCCGCATTCTGTCAGTAATGTAGGTACGTTTACGCTAGTCGTGCACCAGCAAGACTCGTTACACATACCAAGCAAACGCTTGGTTCGGTATCAGCGCGTTCTTGAGGAATCTCGGGGCAAGCTCTGAGTTGTCAAAAGGTTTGAGCTACTACGCAGCTAGTATTAGTACCTCGAAAGGACTCCGTTCAATGCTAATGTAAGGGTTCTTGGTATGGTCTCCATATTTAGGGGCCCTATTTCAGGGTTCTCACCAGCCACGTTTCCGCCGTTTCTGTAAGGGTCCTTATGACGATATCATGGACCCCTCAGTACGTACAATAAAATTCTAGCAGGTACTGAGGGTAAGAGACGGCATGATATATAGCAACGAAGATTTGCCGGCGAATCCCTCGTAAGCTATGAGGAGTGAGGTGGTTTGGGGGAAAGAAGCGCTGACGAGCTAACAACAGTTGTTGGAGAGCCAGCAGGGCAGAAGAAGAGCTGCCTTGTTGCTATCTCGATTCAGAAAGTTAGTTGAAATCGTCGATCCGGCTCGATCGTCAGCATACGCTCCACCCATATTAAATGTATGAACGCTACAATGGAACCGATGACCAATCCAAGCCTTCATGTACCTTCTCCACCTACATCTCAGATGCATGCGTAGTGTACTCATAATTAAAGTCAAAGCCTCCCATGTGTGAGCACATACCTACCGCAAGGTCTCTCTTCCTGCCAATCTAGAAATACCTACCTAGAAGTTTCTCTCAACATTGTATGTGAGAGGAACATGCTCTGATGGTTTTGACATTGCTTCCTGCTTATCCTAGAGTGAGGAAGGTCCGGTCTTGGGCGCAATAGCAACGCATTTATTTTGGAGTCTACATTCCAGCCTCATACGGTATATAGTGGTCCAGTGGAGGTAATTGACAAGGGATATCATGGGAGTTGTTATACACCTACATTAGATTCAGATCCCCGTCCTACATACACAATACATGCAGCTCCTCCACATGCCCAAGCGCTGCCGGGGTCGTGGATACTGTGTGACCAACGTTCTAAGAGGAAGCGGAAAGACTGGAGAGACATTGTTCTTCTCGTTTGCCTTTGCCCTTGCAGCATTGTTGCCGACTCTGAATGAGACCTACCAGAATTGATACCGCACTCAGACTTTCAAGTCGACAATGCGACTATTCTTAGTTGCGAATAAGTGAGTACCTGTGTAGATATGTAGACTACACCCTTACCTCCTGTATAAGTTACCCAACCTACCTGGGTCCCTATATCCCATGAGCTGCTACTGTAGGTAAGGGGAATCCGTTAGTAGCCGCCTGCGACGCCTTTGAACCACAATGTTGCCTTGTCCCTGCTGGTGCTGAGTTCCGGCAAGTTTTGGAGTTCAACTCCTGGCGTCCATGCGGACTACCTGCTATATACGTACGTGTAATCTTGTAGGACCCTATGACATCAGCTTCGGCGGAGCACTCTCCGCTACCCTTGACCGTTGGGGTTCCCCTCTGCCGGAGTTTTAAGTCCAGTCGATGAATACACAATGTTGAAGTCTCCATCTACGGGCTCGGCTGCAGCACCTCGGCCGGGCTTCCGTCCATTCCTGACCATTCATACTTGACGAGTCTCTCCGGCCCCCTGTACATACTCGCCGTAACTGGGCCCTCGGCGGTTTTAGTCTGAACTCTAGGGCTGAAGATAATAAGGCAAGTTACTCGTCATCGGCCTCCTCGTTATCTCCTCGGCTTCCGAACTATCCGTTCCGCACACCACGCCGGCATGCGTGTCATCAGAACACTTTCCATTCTACGGGCGGGGTCAGTTGTTATTACTTAGTATCTTGTGGAATAAAAACATCCGTGTCAGATATCAGTTAGTGCACGAAACTGGCCCGCTGGAAGAAAAATCCGGGCATCTAATATGTGGAGAGATACCGCCCGAGGATGTTAGACCTACCCATCATTCGCAGTAGTTTCCACTGCTACACCAAGGTTTGATGTTATTTTTTTCTATTAACCTTAGGTGCTCGTCACTGAACGACGACGGCTTGCATGGCTCGAGTACCTAGTTTATCCCGTGACTAACTATTGCTGATGGACAGGCCACTGGTGCGAATCGCTAATCATCAGCAGAACGCTAGGGACGTCGCTTAGGCTAGAAGCTCCCCTTTAACTTTGGCGCCCCTGTCAAACTCTAATTGATTAATACTGAGTAACTATCGCTTAGTCTACAGCAAGGATAAAGGCCCCGCCAAAGTAAGACGGATTACCGGTAAAATTGCGGGATGAGTATGGTGAAGACGGCCGTGTTTCCTTGCATTGTAGTGATTGACCACATGATACTAACAAAATCAAAAGATACACATGAGAACTAACCCCTGCTGGTCAGAATTAGAATTCATGCCCAGAGAGGCGCTACGAACCGGTCGATTAGGTAGTGATGGTATAATTGCGCAGCCTCTCATTCGATGTTTTTGATCCTACAGCATAGGTAGCGTCGTTTCGACATTGCTGTCAAACCTCATGCTGATAGATATCTCAATAGGCACATTAGCCAGTAGGAGCACCTATAATACCAATCGGCTCATACTTAACCTGGAGAGACAGCGCCAGATCACCTGCCATGTAAGTGAGTATGATCTAAGAGCTTCTTACTAAAATCAGTCATCCATTTCTCAGACCCGATGCCCGTCCAGACGCCTTCCCTGCCTTCCCTGCCTTCCCATGCATGAATTCAGAGGAGAGAGCCCACTCCTTTCCTTCAAACGCCGAGGGCACATTGCCCATGTACAGGTGTTGCGGGAGATTGCTTTGCTTCTGCATATATTATGCTCAACTTCCCCTATTCAGCAGGCGGTGATCCCCTCTTACCAGCACCGGTGTCAACCTTCTTACTAGGTGGTAGATGTGGAACCTTAAAACCTCCATTGGCAGCGATATTGCTTGCGCCTCCAACCTTTGTAAAGGTACCTCCCTGGAACCAGCGGTCCTCCTCTGCCTTTCTCTTGCGGCTAAGCTCCGCTTGAACTTTAGGGTCCACTAGCTCGAGACCCTGAACGGGCGTGAACGCCAGCGAAGACGCCGTCCCGGCCCCGCCGATAGTTGAACCGACCCCGGAAGTTCGCAGGCCCTTCCCGCGGAGGTCAATACTGCCACCTGATTGGCCCAGGCCACGCATCGAGGATGCAGAGCCGCTAATCGACGTTGCTCCTCCCCAGCCTTTATGTTTCTGGCTTAGCTTCGCTCGTGTCCTATTGTCGATCTGCAGGCTTCGAATGCGACCATCGTTGGACTGGCCTATCATCCCCAAGCCCGCTGTAGAGTCGCCAGTACCGTAGCCGGCCTCTTTCTCCTCCTTGCCAAAGGCCATGCGATTCTGTGCCTTACGCAGCTCGGTCATGGCGGTGGCTTCCTTTGCCTTCCGTGCCCGCCGACCACCACGCTTTCTCGAAGGTTTGTCATCTGGGGCTGGCAGAGCTCGTTGCCCTTTGTTTGGAGGCGGTTCGGTCATCTTATCCAGTCGTTCAAGACATTGAATTCTCAGCTCTTCACCATACGAGCCATCGGGATTCGTATGGCCGGTATCTGCTCTCGCAGCAAGTACGACTTTCGCTGACACTGCCTTCATGGCCTTCTTCTTCAGATCCGTTGGGACGCCGCGTATGATAGGAGAGTGATAGAGATAGCCTTGCTGTCTGACTGTCACGTTGGTGGCAAAGGCGGAGTTTTGCCTTTTGGAGCCCCATGCAGCCAGATTACAAGCCGGGGTCCTAGACAGGTTAGTCAGGCCACCGGCAGAATTGATAAGCTGGGCTGCGGTCAGGGAGCCGACAATGGCCGTCAAGTTGGGAGCAAAGACGTTCATTCGTGACTGAACGTATTCCGTGAGAGTCTTCTTGGCCTTGTCCATGACGATTATCATATGACAGGCGCCAAGAATACGGTCCAGTTCATCGCGACTCAATTCGTGCCCTTTGGTTGTCGTACTTTCGACGGTAACCACCATCAATGACGGTCCATCGAGAACTGACTTGAGAGATTCGCCCACCGGGTTGTCAGTGGACGTCTGAAGGGCCTTGATGGTATCCGAGTCCATAGGCCCGTTCCTAAGCTAAGTTAACTAGACAGACAAGGAGGAAGTCACGATGTAGAAGCTTACCCAATAATGGCCACGACCTTGGCGTATTCGATAGGGTTTTGGATGAGCACTGCATAACTCAGGTCAGTATGATCTCTAGGACGATTTTGCCTTGAAAGCTCACGAAGAGCTTTGAACTAACGTCAGGGACTAGACGTGCTGCGTAAAGGATCAAACTAAGTGATCATATTTTTCTCGAGAACTCGCTGACATGGTGGGAGACAGCTCAGAAAGATGCTTACTCTCAAGTTCTGGAAATCGGGCCGAGTAATGATCCCTGACATAGAAGTAGGTAGTCAGCAATATAGAATGGCCGTTGAAGTAACGGGCGACTGGGCGTACCTTATAAACTTATGTATAATCATAATCTCGCCGTCTATCTGAGTAGAGAGTGTATTTGACTCTGTTAAAACCTTATACTCGGGGTTGTCTTCGATGTTACCGATATTGACAGCTTGCGGAGCGAGAGGTTGGGATTCATAGTGCGCGATGTCCTGCAAGGCGGAAACCGGTGGGTCAGGTCTATAGCTCAACATCGGAGATGTAAATACTCGTACTACTTCATGAGGGCACAACAAGTAGAGGAGGGGAGGCTCGACTCCAGTTAGGAGAATGCAGGGACGGGAGGTATAGCCTAACCTTCAGGAGCGGTTCAAGTCTATCCATGAGACGGGTGACTTTACGGATATCTTTGACCGTGCCTAGTTGCATCTTTTCGACTCGGGCTTTGACGGCCTCTTGATCGTCGGGGTGGGCAGGAGATGCAGCGTTCACACCGCCCATCTCTTCATCTTCCCGGTCGGGCTCGGCTTCCTCGTCGCCATCAAGTACCATGTCGGTGTCGGCATTGTCGCCACGACGATCCGAGACGCCATCAGTTTCGAGACCGGTGTTGGAGGTGGCGTCGACGTGATCCTCGCCATTCTCCGATCCTGAATCCTCGAAGTCCTGCAGAAGCTCATCTGCAAGAGTGGACATGCTGGCGAATGCGCCTAGGCAGCCCGAAGTGGTTTCTGCGGGACTACGAGAAGAGAGGTAGGTAGAGTTATAGAGACCGATGCTGGAGGCGAAAAGAGGCCGAAAAAGAGCACAGAGAGAAATGGTAGGTATGATTATCGGGAGACGTCGCTAGTCGATCAAACGCGCAGTCGCAGTGAAACCCCAGTCGTCGCGCCGGTTCGCCTCTTGTGGCGATTTGACTTGACTTGTCCCGTCAAGGGAGATGATGAGAGAGTACGGTTTTGTATTGATAAGTGAGAGTGGTGATACAGGTAGTCCCACTCGAACGTAGTGGCCAGTACAAGCGAAAAGGAAAAGTTGGACGTTTCTGTTGTACTGTAGATGAGGATTTGTTGTCCTCGATTTGGGATATTTTACTTATCTCAGCACCGTAGGTAGTCATCAGTAGTTGCATAACAAATCCCCGTTAAGCTTGCTGAATTACTTAAGCATTTACAGTTCCAATTTGGCGTATTTGGTCAGGTACTTTAAGCCTAGATACTTGAAAAACTGGGGATTGCCTACCTTATTTGTACCTACTGTACATCTAAGTAGCAAGCCTGGGGACGGGCATGCACGTGAGGCGTGGATGTGAGGCTTGCACCGCTCCATCAGCCTCTCAGCCACTATACACCTATGTACTTCCGATACGCAGTTCCAGTTAGACACGCAGCCGTACCTGGTAGGTATGTTCGTTTACTCTTCGTACACACTCCACCTGAACTTCCTTTCCTGCGAAGACCAAAATAAATATACAACGATCAGCACCTCAGTCAACATTGACCCTCCAACGGCCTCTCACGAGCGCCGCGTGGTATAGCGACCTCACGTATCTGCTTCGCATACAACCGACCACCCACACGTATCGTTACTCTCATCTCTTCCGCCAAAGATGGAGTCCTCGCGCGGGCCCCCCAGGGTCAAAAACAAGGCCGCTGCGCCGGTCCAGATATCCGCCGAGCAGCTTCTTCGAGAAGCTGTAGACCGGCAGGAGACCGGCTTACAGGCCCCAACCCAACGCTTCGCCGACTTAGAGGAGCTTCACGAATTCCAGGGGAGGAAGAGAAAGGAGTTTGAGGACTATGTCAGGCGCAACAGGTACGCGCTTATAGGTGCACCCTGCAATTCGCCGCTGACCCCTTCGTTAGAGTTAATATGAACAACTGGATGCGCTACGCGGCATGGGAGCTCGAACAGAAGGAATTCAAGGTGAGCATCCGTCTCCAGTTCGCGATTGGATCTTACCCTATGGAAAAAACGGCTAACTTGTCTCTCTAAGCGAGCTCGTTCCATCTTCGAGCGAGCCCTCGACGTTGACCCTACTTCAGCCGTACTATGGATTCGGTACATCGAGGCTGAGATGAAAAACCGAAATGTGAACCACGCTAGGAACCTTCTCGACCGTGCCGTCACCATCCTGCCCCGTGTGGACAAGCTATGGTATAAGTATGTTTACATGGAGGAGACCCTAGGCAACATCCCAGGGACGAGGCAGGTGTTTGAGAGATGGATGTCGTGGGAACCCGACGAGGCGGCCTGGAGCGCATACATCAAGCTCGAAAAACGATACGGCGAGATACAACGCGCTCGGGACATCTTCCAGCGCTTCACAATTGTTCATCCGGAGCCCCGTAATTGGCTCAAATGGGCCAAATTTGAAGAGGAATACGGGACGAGCGACTTGGTCAGACACGTCTTTGGCGCAGCTGTTGAATCGCTCGGGGACGAATTCATCGACGAGAAGCTTTTTATAGCATACGCCCGCTTCGAAACCAAACTCAAGGAGTATGAGCGGGCTAGGGCGATTTACAAATACGCCCTCGATCGATTGCCCCGGTCCAAATCCATGGGTCTCCATAAGGCCTATACTACCTTCGAGAAACAATTTGGCGACAAGTCAGGGGTAGAAGATGTCATTCTGTCCAAGAGGAGACGACTGTACGAGGACCAGATCAAAGAGAACCCCAAGAACTACGATATATGGTTTGATTATGCGCGACTAGAAGAGACGTCGGGTGACGTAGACCGGGTCAGGGACGTCTATGAGCGAGCGGTGGCACAGATTCCGCCGACGCAAGAGAAACGCCACTGGCGTCGTTACATATACCTATGGATATTCTACGCCATCTGGGAGGAAATGGAGGTCAATGACGTCGACAGGGCCGGGCAGGTTTATAAGCTATGCCTCGACTTGATACCCCACAAGAAGTTCACCTTCGCCAAGGTGTGGCTGTTGAAGGCAGAATTCGAGATCCGGCAGGGCCGCCTGACAGCGGCGCGGAAGACCCTTGGGCAGGCTATCGGCATCTGCCCGAAAGACAAGCTCTTCAAAGGGTATATCAATCTGGAGCTCAAGCTCTTTGAGTTCGTGCGCTGCCGGACCCTCTACGAGAAACACCTCGAGTGGAACCACACCAATGGACAAACTTGGATCAAGTTTGCCGAACTGGAAAGGGCTCTGGATGACCTAGAAAGGACGAGGGCTATATTTGAACTCGCCATCAGCCAGCCAGACCTCGACATGCCCGAGCTGGTATGGAAAGCTTATATAGATTTCGAGGAAGACGAAGGCGAGTACGACAGGACGCGAGCGCTCTACGAGCGTCTATTGGAGAAGACCGGTCATGTCAAGGTGTGGATCAGCTATGCCCACTTCGAGGTCAACGTTCAGGACGAAAATGAAGAAGCTGGAGATGAGGCCGAGGAGGATCGATCCATCAGCGAAAAGGCCAAAGCAAGAGCCCGTCGCATCTTCGAGCGTGCACATAAGAGTATGAAGGTGAACGACCTCAAAGAAGAGAGGGTCTCCCTTCTCAATGCCTGGATGTCTTTTGAGCGCACGCACGGGTCGGCCGAAGATGTCGGTAAAGTTCAGAACCAGATGCCCCGCAAGGTGAAGCGCAGGCGCAGGCTCGAGGATGACACCTTCGAGGAATACATTGACTATGTGTTCCCAGCGGACGACGAACAGAAGCAGGCTCAACTGAAGATGCTTGCCATGGCCCAGGCCTGGAAACAGAGCGGCGGAGGAATGACCGGATAATTATCGATATCAGCTAGCCCTGTATATAGCGCCGGATGTATCTATTTAATGGGCGCGGGCGAGAACGGACTCGCGTCATAGCGTACCACCACCCAAGGGCGCTATTATATGAGATATGCGTCACGGTTGGCATGCCAACAGATCCCGCATACCGTCGGTGCGGCCCGGACCCATCCTCTCCCCCCCCTCCCGGGGGGCTGCCAACTCCCATATAAATTACCTCTTACGAAGGGGCGAAGAACGGGTCTCCCAGGTCCAGGTAGAAGCTATTTGAATCTATATTATTCAGGTCTCAGGTACGATGCTACAGGATAAAAACAGCAGGCGACCCCGCAGGAATGCTCTAATGTAAAACGCCAATGCGTTCTTATTGCAATACTATTGATATGATCCAGTCATGAGTTTAGTTAGGAACAGAGGCCGTGCTCACATGATGCAAAGCTAATTTCATACGTCGTGAATCTGCACTACGCTGAGAAATTCCCCGTGATCTAGAATACTATGCAACAGGTTGCGGTTGCGGTACTTTATCCCGCCAGTAGGAGCCCATTATTTCATATAATGGTATAGCGAACTGGTCTCCAAACACGCATGCGGCTCGCTTACTTGCACACAGAAAATGTTTTAGCATCAGCTTCGAATTAAGCTCTATAGAAAATAACGTAGGAAATATCGTCGTGGTCTCGTCTAAGTGGTGTGCCGCTTGCATGTGTCGTTAGATTCGTTGGCCCCAATATTCTTCGCTCAAATCCTCCCGTCCCCTTTTGCACCGCTGAATCGAACGCAACAAAAATCGACAACTGACTCATCGCCTGCCGTTAGCAGATATGGCAAGCACACCTCATTGAATCCACTTGTGTAGTCCCATTCCAGAGATGGGCCCAATGCTGACTCGTCCTTGACCGCGTGTGTATTGCCGTGCAGTGCCTGATCAGGCCGCGGAGCGTCAATCATTCGTCAATGCCAGGTCCGTTGTCCCAGGACTTATGGCGCATGATGCACTACTGGCCCAACTGCGTCCTTCTCCTGAGGAAGGAGAACCATGGA
Source organism: Monosporascus ibericus (assembly GCA_004154915.1). Taxonomy (NCBI): domain Eukaryota; kingdom Fungi; phylum Ascomycota; class Sordariomycetes; order Xylariales; genus Monosporascus; species Monosporascus ibericus. The sequence goes on along the minus strand of QJNU01000043.1, from coordinate 86,114 downwards.
TGTATCCTGCTCAACAACCCACCCATACGATCAAAAATAGGCTGCGTGCCATTTGTGTTTCCACTAGTAGTCGTCGTGGTGACGGCGGTGATGACGAGGTCGTCCATCTGTCACAAACGAATGTTATCAGTTCATATGCTCCTCATTTAGTTAAACAAGAAATGGAATTGGGTAGCAGAAAGGCAACCTAAGGGGTTCCGAAGGGACAGGGTTTGGGATCTATTCTCAAACGAAGACACCGCCGACAATAGACGCCCAGCACAGGCACAAGGCAGGTAGATAATGGCCATAAAATAATCCGCCAAAAAGAGCTTGTCCAAATAAGACATAATCCCCCTCTGGGGAGACAGCAGAAAATGTCGAATTATCGTCGTGAAGCCATCTAACTCGTGAGAAGCGGAAACCCCTGACCACTCGTTACTCTGCCTAAGGAGAGTAATCTAGCTGGCACGGAAAGAACTGAAGTCGTCCCTCGAGGACGAGGAGCGCTAAGGACGGAAAGCACCCATACACTAAAGCGTCTCAATGCTGACTCCGGTGACTCTCATCTCTCCTCATAGCCGACAGGCGGGGCGGGCAGAGTGGCTAAGTAGGCGTTCCCATCTGTGTAACGAGGCCCGTCATCGTCATAGCGCCTGGACTGCGCAGGAGTCGATGTGGACCAGTTCTCAGCCCTTGACCTGCCATAACGGTTTGAGTTTGCCCGCTTGAGCCGCTCCATTCTTCTCTCGTGTCGCCTCTTTTTCTCTTGCTGCCATTCCTTGACCTGCTTGGTTTGCTCCCGTGCCTCTTTTAGCTCCCCAACAGCCCCTTGGATTGTAAAGGCTGCGATTCCAACCGAAGCCGCATCTTGCAACATAGCCTTAGTCTTAAGCTTTTTGGCTTCTGCAGGGGATAGACTGCCTTCCTTTACTGCCTTGTGCCTTGCGTTACGGGCGTTCATGCTGCCGTATACCTCATGAACAGCATGAATTGTTGCGACGGTTGCCAGGCCTGCCTTGAGCAATTGCTTACCTCTCATCTTCCTTGCCATCTTCTCGTCGTCTTCGGAGTCGCCCAGATCGCTACCGGAAACCGACGACCTGCCTCCACGACGTGCGGATCGACTGCGGAGCCTGCCGCCAGGGAATCTGTCGTCACGATAGTCATCGCCACGGCCGCCCCTCATATAGCCTCGGGACGTGTAGTCGTCATCATCGTGGTGACGATCGTCCGGGCTTCGATGACGGCTCTTGCGCGAAGAACGGTCGTCATGGTAATCGTCGTCTCGAGGATCTTCGGGTCCGCTACCGATACCGATTTTGGCAAGACTACGTCGAGCACCGTCAACAATGCTGCGGCTACGGCTGCGATTCTTGCGCGGCGAGCTATCGCGGTTGTTGTACGAGTCGGGGCTGCCCCTGCGGGAGCGGGAGCGGGAGCGGGACCTATCCATGAGCTTCTTAGCGCCTAGCGCCCCCAAGCCCGCCGTGGCAAGTGCCGCGAGACCACCCTTGCCACTAGCACCGTCATCGGAGCGCGCGCGGGAACGTGACCGGCTCCTGCCCGTCCTCGCATCCTCCTCGATATCCTTTTTAGACCCGTACAGCACGCGGTTGCCGACGAGGCCCCCGATAACGGACTCTAGGAGATGAAGCTTGCTGTTCTTGGTAGGATCAAGCGCGGCATCAATAGTTGCGGCACCAGCAGCCGCGGTGAGGACGCGCTTCATCTTCTCGCCCTTCCAGTCACCTGGCTCTTTTGATACGCGGAAGGCTTCAGCAGCACCAGCGACCAATGACGCCTTGGCGGCCTTCTGCATTCTCGCGGCTGGGTTGTCTTGGGATTTAGAACGAGAGCGCCTCGAATCGGGACTGCTACGGCGGCTCCTCGCGTCGGATCGACGGTCATCCTTGTCAGAGCCGCCACCTGTCAGAGCCTTGATGGCGCTGCCGAGACCAGCGGCGGAAAGAGCGTTTTCAAGGAAAGATCTGTTGCCCTTGTGACCTCGTGGACCCTCTTCATCGTCCGAATAGTACTCGACGACGCGGCCATCGCGACCCTTGTGGACAGCGTAGGTGGGCTTCTTTTCTCCCTCCTTGGTGGCGTGCTTGTTGTAAAGCTCAGCGCCTTGGTAGCCGGCAAATGCACCGGCTGCGCCAAGAGCGGCAGAGGTGGCGATGCTTCGGTGGACTTCGCTGCCCTCTTCCTTTGCTTCGCGACGGTCCCATAACTCCTTGGCACCAGCGGCAACAACACCGCCAACGACGGCAGCAATGATCTTGTCCTGCTTACTCAGAACCCGCTTGCGGGTTCTTTCCTCCTCCTCGTAGTAGGCGCTGCCGGGCTTCTTATGCGGGCGATAAGCACGGTCGCGGTCCCTCGCAGTATCGTACTGGCGACGCTGGTCGTAATAGTAATCATCATAACCGGGCTCGGCGGATCTAGCTCTCCGGATATCCCGGGAGGAGCCAGGAGGAGGGAAATCGCGGCGAATCTCCTCGACCGAAAGGTCACTATCCTCACGGGCTCGAGGGACGAGTTCGGTACGGTTGGAAAGGTTCGCTCTGTAATAGGGGTCCTGGACATCAGCGTAACGAGGCTCCGCCCTTTCTCGGCGATCGCGATCAGTCGTATAGTAACGACGCGAATAGTCTCTGTCGCGCTCACGTTCACGGATGGGAACGTCGTACGGGTCATACGCCGACATTGTCGAAGAATAGGTTGGGGAGGTACTGTAAGCAACGCAACCCCGCAGGTAAGAATAGGGTTTGGACGGGCTGTTTTAGTCGTCGAACAAGTCAAACTCAATTCCCCGATGACACCTCGTGATAAACTCCGTGTAGGAAGGAATATTACGGAAATGATGTCAGTGGTGATGATAATGGTAGAGAGAATCTGGTAAAGTCGGGGTTCAGGATGGACAGGCAGAGAGAGAGAGAGAGAGAGAGAGAGAGAGGGAAGGCAGGTGGTGCGGGCAGGGTGTGGACACGATGAGGCGTGCGGGGCAAACTGAGCTGCGCCTTTACACGAAAAGCAGGACCCTACAGTAAGTAGACTAGACCCTTTTCCACCTCGCACTGGTACCCGACGTGAGTGCCCTAGGTATGTGTGTGTATGCATGTGCTTGCCATGGCTGATCCGAGCTCGTGACGTCAGACCCCGTCGCTGGTTTGTTTCTGTGGCCTACTTAATGCACTTTCGGCCAAACCCGCCATCTGGCTTATGCTGCAATCTATGCATTCTTATATCATATGGCTTTCAGTTTGACGATACATGTCGTCAAGGAATTTTATTATATTTTGTAAAGCCTTTCAATCCAATAGTCAAAGGTTTCTACTCACTGCGAACTGGTAGGATACATCCCTGGTCGATTTTGGTCAGCGCACTACCCGGTATTCTACCGACAAAACACAGGGAACCGCAAGGAACGGTACATGTTCAACCACAATGTGCCTCGATAGATCAGCCCACCATCCTAAGGACGGCGAAGCCTTTCAACCGTTAACCTCGTACGGGCCAAAGCCAAAGCCAACACTACAGAACAGTAACCCTCTGTTGCGAATTCGGAAAAGGTAGTACTCGGACCCAGACGTAGCTGACAACCGCCTGATGGCTAGGTGTAATCATAGGCATTGTCTTTGCCGCATCCTTGTCTGCGGTGGAATCGACGCAAACCAACACTAAAGAGAGCGGTCCGCCCCGAAACGACTGAGCGAACAACGCAAGCAAAACCTCGGAATCCCTTACACTAGGATTGTTGCTCGGAGAGAAATGTTTGAGCCTCCACGCGGTCCTGCTGCTGCCTTTAGCATCATCGACTACCGTCGATTCCAAACCCATCACTCCGTCTCTGTCAGCAGGGACCACTGGTCATCCTCAAAAAATTTTTCATGTCAAAGTAAATATACAATCCCAGCCTCCCAGCCCGAAACCGCTTTTCTTTTCTGCCAAACCGGATTGAACTCAGCGTTGAGAACGCATCAGAACACCTTCGGATCTCGTATATCATTACTGTGGTATCGCATTTGGAAGGAGGTTAGAAAGCTAAGAATCATTGGAAATTGCTAGAAACCATGGTGTGAGGCTTTATGATTCGAGACCCCCTGCCGTGTGACATGTTCGACGTAACCCCTCGTGGGGTTATTCGCGTGTTCCTGAACTTCCTCAGCACACTGGTTTTCTTTTGTTTGCCTCTTCCCAGCCTCAAATAGCTGGTCATGCCCAAGCAACTGGCCTTGATCCATTGATGTAAGTTTAGCAGCGTAGAATGCTGAGAACGCCAAACTAGCACTGTCTAGGTTCGTGTGCGCCGTTAACTCCATTGGTAATGATTTGGCCCGCTTGAGACCTATGCCAGCCGTCACCAGATTCGTGCGCGGGTCCATTAGGTTGCGTAGGTGCGTCAGAACCACTCGGCGATATCGCCTCATGTGCCTTACCGGCAGTATGTGCCTTCTTGGCATTATTGGTATCTTGGTCTCCAATTGAAGCCGTACGCTCAGTATCCGCATTGCTAGGAAGACCAGCCGGGGAGAACTCAGGGACTGCGGCAGATAAGTGTGACTCTGATGCTGGGGGACCATTGACGCCATTGGTCATTGATACAGGGATGTTGTCCCCGTTCGTGTAGGGTGTGAAGTGAGTAGCGCTGCTTGGTGAGAAGACAGCGGGCGAATCAATTGGACAACCTCCATGCATCATACCAGAATAAACCGGCGTCATCGGATGCCCACTGTGTCGAATCAGAGTCTTCGGGCCCTCGTTCTGAGCTGTGTGGTCTCTCTGTTCCATAGGCTGAACCCAAGTTTCCCATCCTTCGCGTCGTCGTATTCGGTCCTGTCGATCTTCCCCAGTGACGAGTTCAACTCGTTCAGAAGTTTGGCTGGCGTAGCGGACGAGATTATAATCGCCAGTTAATTCTTGCATTCTCTTGAATTGAGTGATGATGTTCAAAAGGACAAAGCCTTGCGAGTCCATACGGTTCCTTAAAAATAGGTCCTTGCAGAGGTTATCAATAGAGAAGTAGTATTCAATCTGCGCCCGAACCAAGCCCAATATACTGGTGTCGAAATAGTTGAACAGCGGCTGCGGCTGAGGATACATTCCCGGATCGTAGGAGACACCGACCGGCTGGAGCGCCGGCAGCCTGCTGCTTGAGTGTCGCCCACCATTGGTGGAACGACCGGCAGACATGGAGTTAGGACGACCGCGGTGGCTTCCTGCTTGTGCGGCCGGGAACGTGGCTCCATATGATAGCTGGGAATAGCCAGGACTAAACGGTTGTGAAGCTTGTCGAGATGGCGCTCCTGCTTGGAAAGGATACCCGGCAGCGCTCTGGGTGAGCGGCGCCTGTGATTGGTGGGGCAAACTGGTCGAGCTAGAGTGACCACCACGGGTGCGACCAGTACCCCGTGTTCGCTCAGTTGGTCGATGATTAACACTATTTTGAAGGGGGCCGGTCGTCTCCTGAGATGATTGTGGATTAGTCTCCCTAGTCAAGCCAGTGGGCTTTCCGCCATTCTCGGCTTGGCGATCAGGGTTAGTCGCATATGTGGCCGACGGCGCGGTGTTCGTGTCAGCTGGGTCTGTCCGCCCATGCTTCAGCGACTCGGGCTTCGCGTTCTGCGGCGACAAGCATTAGTACCGTACTTTTATATCACAAGGGGCTCTTACATTCGCAGCGCTCCCGGTTTGCCTCGGAGCGTCAGCGGAGGCCGCGGGTTTGCGAGTTTCGCGAGCCTGCATATTATCAACAGGGACGCGCTTGGAAGCTTGAGGCACGACGGAGGCGGCTCGAGAGTCAGACTCGTTGCCTTGAACACGGCGGTCAGCGGCCTTGCTATAGTCCAAAAAGGTAGTGTACCATTACCATTTGCGCCAGGCACGCCAGCATTCTGGTGGCCTCGAGGGGCACCTTCCCGTCCGACTCGGGTGCTACCAGCCCTGCCGCCACCTCGAGGGCCACCTCGTGCCGGCAAGGAGGTATTGAAAGCTACCGTCGGAACGAACGGAACGGGCACCCATTTCTGTCGAGATTTACCAGTAGCCGACTCGGCTTTCCCGTCCTTTTCATACTTCTCAGTATGGGTTTGCGATTTCGTTTCCACCGAGGCTGTTTCGGGCGTGGGCCATGAAGCAGCATTGGCGACTGGAGGTAAGGCATCAAGAGCAGATCTGCTTTCTTTCTCATTCGTCCTGGATCCTCTGGGGGCAGATCTGCGGAAACTCTGGTCGCCATTGCTACGCGCTTGTTCGGTTGCTTTCTTCTGTGGCTTGTTACTAGTGGAGAGTGCCTTATTTTGTGCAGGGGGCGACTGTGCGGCATCGTTGAGCGAGCGTTGCTTTTGGTCCGAATTGGAGGGAACAACGCTGACGTTCCCGTCAGCTGGGGAACGCGGCTGAGCCGCCAGTGGCGGGGCTACCTTAGCCTTCGCCGCCTGGGCTTCCCGTCTCTGTTGCCAAACATTGACTGCTGGAATCGGGGCCTCGAACAACTCAGCCTGAGGCGGCGGCGAGTTCTCCTTCCTGTCTTGATTCTGCTCCTGGTCTTCGCCATTCTCATATGCCTGGCTCTTCTTTCCCTTGTTTCTCCTCGCATCGCTGGAGTCTTGCCGATGTGCGCTCGAGTTAGAGGCCTTCTCCCGCTTCTCGGGGTTCGGCGGTGGAATCTCCCCTAGAGGCTTTTCCATGACCTGGCTGGTGAAGGTAGATTCGGAAGGCGCTTTGGGAGTTGCCACTGGCTCGTCGTCAAAGGGTTTTGGCTCTCTGTCGGAGCTGCCTTGGTCTGGTCCGGCAGGGGTCGCTGAGGCCTGTTCCACAGGCTCGCTTTCATCCGGGGCAGTGGGAACAGCAACCGATGATACACTGCTGCCACTCTTCGCAGAGGTAGCAATATCCTGGCTAGACTTGCTAGGAGTCGGCGTTGTTTGGTTCTGACCCGATTGTGAAGGAGCAGCCTGTGATATGGACTGGCCTTTCGCAGCCTGGGCATACGAGAAGGTTGTCGCAGTCGACATGGCTCCTGAGTTAGTCTTAGCAGTGCCAACAGACATGCTATCTGAATGGGCCGATATATGCTGGAAAGCAGACACACAAAGGGACCGCAGTCTGCTGTACGCGCCTCTCAAGCCGACAAGGTCTGTCCGCGTCCACCTACACACCGGACACACGACCGGCTCGCAAGCACCTCAACCTTCTTACGGTTGCGTTCCAAGAGGGTCGACAAGGGCGGGTTGGATACAGCGGAAGAGACGGACGGAACGAACGGAAGGTGCTTTCTTTTCTTTTCCTTCCCCCCCCGTCGGTTGCCCCACGGATAGAATGGCAAGCAAAACGAGAAGATACGGAGTGCTTGAGTTTCAATGCTAGTCTACGCCCTGTAGGGCAACTGGTGGTAGGAGCCAAACGATACTGCTCGAGAGTTAAAGGGGAGAGGGAGGAATAGGTAAAAATGGTAGAGTTTCAAGGAATATCTCGGGTAAGTCCCAAGGTAGGTGTGGTACCCCAATCGCACAAGGAAAGAGACTTTTTTGAGAATTGGATGCGGGGTGCACTAGGCGTTCACAGGCGCACCGGAAAACGTCGAAATTCGAGGATGAGACTGGCCTACAAGACCACCCAGAATTCCGAGTCTTGGGCACTACAGAAGTCAGGCGGCGAGGACAAGTAGGAAATACGAAGATTGTCGAACGATCCAAAGACGGCGCGCCGGTAGACCAAGGGCAAGAGGCGCAGGTGAAGGTGTGAAGGAGGGCAAGGAAAAGATTTAAAAATATATATATATATAGCTCGTAAAATTGTCCTGGTGGGAGAATGGAGCCAGAAAAACGTGGCCTAGTGCAGTGAGGTACGATTTGTTGGTAATGCTTTAAGTTTGGGGGGAAAAAAAATAAGTTCTGAATGTAGGATAGGTACATGGTTATTAACCAAGGCGGATAAAGAGGGGAGAAATCCCCAAATTCACGGCTCCCGGAGGAGAGCGGGATACCAAAAGGTCGTACCTAATCAGGCACCCCGTACCAAAACTATTAAGGCGGGACAATCTGGTTTATTATTAGCACGGTTGAGATGCGAAGATGTGAATGAATACAAGGTTGGTAAAAAAAAATCTGGATGCATGCATGTACCTCACATAGGTTGGTGTCTGTAAGGTGATAGCTGAGTACCACTAATCACATTTTAGTCCTACCCAGTAGGTCTCTTAGGTACATGTCCTTGATGCTACATAATGCGTCTTATCGCTAAGGTGCCGAGCCGAAGGCACCTATGTGCGTACATATAGGTAGTTAGATATCACAGCTTATACAAATGGAAACAAGACATCATGGGCTATGTAGTTGTATTATAGATTTCATTGAAATATCTAAGTAATCAATCAAGAACATACCAAGACGCCCAGAGGTATACCCGAAGAATTGATACGTTACCATGAGGCTAGGTAGCCTTACGTTGTCTGCTGCATGTACTACTACTCCAACCTATTCATTGCCTACCTGTCTGAGTAAACCATGGTCTAACCCCACCTACGGTCAAGAAGGAACTGCCAGAGGGGTACCGCGCATGACCTAGTACTACTAACTTCTCAGAGTAAGTTGCCCGCACAGGGACTCTAGAAATACATAGGTTATGCAGAAGAGACGAGGAGCAAGAAACAAGGTGATTCTTCATGTTAAGTTGACTCTATCTACATAGTGTGTCTACCGATGCCTCTGGCAGAGTTTGATCCGTAAAAGTAAGTAGGTGTTTTAGGTAATGCCCAGGCGCCCAGGTAACATGTCGCAGAGATGCATATGAGTATGGACTCTCCCACAGATACCTACCTAGGGGAATTCCAATATACCCAACCCAACTCTTGCTATTCTTAGTAGGACTTGATATCTGTTTTCTGGGCTAACGCTGCCTCCCTGCGGCGTACTTGCCGAAATGGCCATCATAAAAGATTCAAGAGGCGGATCCTACAGGTACCTGTCTTGCTTGAATAAGGGCATGGCCATTGAAAAGCCAGCAAAGCCGCGATGGTGCATATATGTGAAAGAGACATATTCCCGAGTTACGAAATTTTCTGAGTTGCTGATTCAGGAACGTAGTTGCAAGGTTCCGTACTGGCGATTATGCTTATACTTGGATGCCTTCGTGTTATCTCCCAAAGAAGGGTTGCCGAGTTGAGCTATATCCATTCTCGTTTCTACATATCTCTCTTTACTAAGGGCCATACCTTTTATTTACTAACTGCGGAATTGGTCTGTTTGTATGGCGTATAAGGTACATAAACTGTCTAGTCGTACCAATGACCTGCTTTCAGCGCCTCACTTTGTTACATACTACTAGGTAAACTAAAACTAAATAATTGGTCCCCTCAGAGTCCACTATGCTTGCTTCAAGGTGAAGCTACGACAAGCAGACTCGCCGGGGACCGGCGCCGTGGAGGCACGTGCAAACAGAAGGAGGCCAGTTCATAAGCAAAGGCATTGCTGCTTGATATCTCCTCTGTCCGGATGTGCTATAGATGCTTAGGCAACTCAAACTCGAAGTAGCATAGGTAGTATGAGTGTACGAGAATCACTGCTACATAACCAGTCGCGGGAATCCTTGCGAGGATCCTCCAATGTGTGTTTACAGATCAACTTCCCCAGGTTTGAGGGCGCATACCCAGTTACCTATAAAAGCAATGCAAGACTCACTACGTGGGTTTCTTTCCTGTCACAAGAATGCCAAGTGCGATTCACGGATGCCTACCTAGGTAGGTTTCTTGAACGCCCGAGTTTGGGCACACGGACCAGGCGGATAAGAGAGAGATTTAACGTCCTGGGGTCTCCGCAGAACTGCTGTCTGTGTCATTGTGAATAGACATAGAGTAGGTTCCTGTTAGCTCCGGGTGGGTGAACAATTCAAGATCTGGCTGCCTTCTCTTGTCTAGTGCTGACTGGGCTGTTATACATGGATTCCTCGAAAATGTGAACTGAGATAAGCATTCGGTAGTCGATTGAGTTTGCCGAACACGACCGACCAAGGCATATCCACAAAGGTAATAGAGGGGGCACACCTACCTCGTATGCCGAGCTGGTATGATATATTGATCCCAGTGCCAACTTCTCCCAGGTTTTGGTCCGTAGGATGGTAACCAAATCTATAAGGGGCTAGTGACTGACTCGGTTGAGGCTTGAGGGTGCTGACGACAGCGAGGGCGAGCGACGTCGATAAATACAGTCTCTTCTAATAAATAATTTACGACTAATTTAGGTATGGGGAGTCTATCTCAACGTAATTCGGGGGCATCGAAGCCTAATAGTCGAGAACGACTGGACAGCTCAGTACCTATAGTCAACAGTGTTTACTACAGCTTTTAAAATGTAATTACGAAATGTCATGGTGGACATATCCAAGTCTTACCTGCCCAACCAAACATTTAACACCATCACCCCGCCACAGTACACGATAGAAGGGTCGTAGTTCGCACAGTCGGTGTTATCTTTAGTCATTTTCTTTCTGCTTGGTGCTCTCCACTAGAGGCACTTTCCCTACCCATGGCCCACGAGGTGGTGTCCTGAGATTTTATTATACACCGGGGATAATCGGGATAATCAAACAGCACACAGTCCTACCGCTAGCCCGTCATCCAGGCCGCTGCCCTTCTGGCGCCGAAGCTGGTAGCAAAGCGCAGACCACTCGAACCCATGGGGAAATAACTGACTAGATACCATACGAGGCAGGCAATTTGTATGGCTGCAGAGATGAGAGTGAGGACGGTGTTTCGAAGCTGCAGGAAGTTAGTCGAAAATCCAGACTAAGCACCGAGGACTGCCGACTCACCCCAATGGAGCAGTAGATGGACAATGCTAACGAACCAAAGTAGGCCGCGGTGAAAGGAAGACGAGGCCCAGAACTTAGGTGCTGGAAGTAGGTCATAGGCCCCATCATAATCGCGAACGAAGACAGAAAGAGGACCGATCCAAAGGTCCATCTTGAAATCGAGTCAGTATTTCATTCTGGAAAGGGAGTGTACAGCCACGACCCAGGGGGGTGTTTGCGGAGTAGGTGGCAGAAATGACAAGACGTTGAAAGAAGGTTAGACCCGCGAGGTCGATCACCCGTACCGCGGTTGGAGACGAATAGATATGCGGGCCGACTTGATGCACGATCTCATAAAGATAACCACTGAGCAAGGAGGTCCAGGGGGGACGAGGATGAGACAGTACATAGGGAGGACTAGACACTAGCAAGGGTATAAGAAGAATTCGGAAGCCTTACAGGATGACAAACTTTGCAGGCCTGGCTAGCAGGACGGGCCATAAGGCAAAGCAAAGAACAAAACAAGCGAGGGCACCTAGGTTGCAGGCACCAAATACTAGCATGCGGTCCCAGCGGCTCACTAGATCAAACATCGAGATCTTGGGTCAGCTTCGCGACACTTCCTGCGGCTTGTTCGTCCATGTGCAATGGTGGAGTAGGGCGGGCGGAAGATGCACATGCTGGCCACCAAGACACACTGCAGGGGGAGTCAAAACGGGAGGAGGGTGGGGGTTCGGTATGCGGGATACGAGTTGACGGATATATGGATATAATACTAGAGCCGGACAACCAACTTACAGGCAAGCCAGCCTTCTTCTTCATCGCGGCGATTACTGGCAGGCAGAGGGGCGCCAGCGCTTTCGGTAACAGGAAGCTGAACGTAGCCCCGGTTGCCGAAGGGATTAAGTGACTTTATCGATGAGAGGAGGCCTGACTGTTGCGAAGTGTTGACTGGGAAGTCAGGGTCACGTCGCGACCAGCCCAGCGAATTCATAGACTCTCTAAAAGATGTTGAGGCCATACTGCCGGGTACAGTCTGTCGCGTATCAACTGTCCTCCTATATGCAACACCTGATACCCAAAACTTGATGTTATTGTATCCGCTTCCCGGGTTGTATTGCTCCGCGAACTCTGGGGCTTCTGAACCGGAGAGGGCTGGTGCCTTGGTAATCAATACGAGGGTATGGCCGTCACGCACTCAACTCTTTTAGTCTAAGGGGGGTTGTATATCGGGCGCTACGGTATTCAGGCGCGGTTAAAGGTCGGTGGGAGTGGATAGTAAGTTACCGAATGACCACCCTCTGGCAACGATGCTGGAAATCTGGTATTGAGGGAGGTGGCAGTATGTAACTCAGGTATTGAGAGCCGATTGCACTTGGTAACGGAGATCGAAGTCAGGAGGAAAGGCGCTTGCTGATATTCTTGCGCTAGGCACGTCTTATTACTTGAGGTTCATGCTATCGTTTTAGTTCGTTAAAGGTGTGGAGAATTACGCACATAGCACCTATGTGTGCCCCTAAAGCTAAAGCTGCAAGAGTAAACCCAAACCTAGCACGTTAATTACAGATGCCTATGTACCATGCTTACGTAAGGCACCCCCACCAATGTCCCATACCCTTCTCTACATCCGCATTACACGTTGATCTATTTATTGATTTGTTTTCTTATAAAAGGAGATTTAATAATGCTTCAGAAAAAAATTTCGTATATTTATATTTATTAAATATATGCTTTTAAACGATATATAATATACCGTTTTAAAGATAACATATCGGATAAGCTTATTAAATAGCTAAGTTTATCGAATGGATTTTAACATCTTATAATAATAAATTTAAGTAAAATAACTATAAAGTAATAAATTATTTTAAATTAATCGATTACTTTTTCGCTAGACGTATTTATAACTTTCTTATAAGTATGCGCCTTATATTCGAACTTAATAAAAACGTTAATTTTTTTATTTTTTCGTTTTAACTCTTTTATAACAATTATGTTTACTAATTATTAGCTATAGTTTTATATCACGCTATTTCGTTTTAGCTAGTAAAGTTTTTATTCTTATAATAAATATTTCTTCTATTTAAAGATGTATATTTTCACTACATTTATAAAGAGTATAGTTCATTTCGTATAACTAGACGGTTTTTTCTAAAAAATAAAAATTTTATAAAAAATATAAGATTACGTTTATTTAAAGATTACCAGGTTGTATTATTTTCGTAAGGGATGTGACGGCTAAGGGGTTTAACCAACTATTAAACCTAGTCGTACGGTTTATGTTAGCAGTAGTGTCGTGGGAAACTGAGCAATGGGGGAAACAATAATTACGTCTAGTAATAGCAGATTGTTAAAGGTAATCTGGGTAACCAAGTTATATTATAAGCTGGTAATTTATCTAAGTTATGGTAATAACGAGCATATATATTCTCCATTTAGCTTAAGGTACTTAAGCGGCTTAAACCTTTAAGGTTATTAAGCCCTTTAAGCCCGTATAGCGATTTAAGAAATTTAAAAAAAACTTAATACGTTAAGTTTTTTAAGCCCGTTACGTAACTTATTGGCTTAGCTTGGGGCTGACCTTTAGAAAACCCGATCGTTTATATTATAACTAAAACTGTTAAATTATAATATAATTTTTCTTTTTTAGGATTTTTACCTTTAAAGATTAATTTATTTGCTTATTAATTTCTGGTAAATAACTTTCTCTTTTTCATACTTATTCTGTCGGGTCGAATTAAAAAACGTCGTTTTCGCCAGCGTACTAACGCTTTCGTTTTTTTAAAACGTATTAAACGTTTTAACTTTAACATATCTTTTTATTTTCGTTATAAAAAAAAGGGTATGGATTATAAGGTTGCCCGTAATTCCGTAAAATACGCGCGATACGTTCGTTATGGTAACCTTTATAATATTTTTAGGCTTTCGGAAACGGAATATTAAAAACTTTTAAATAAAGAGGACCGTTTAAAACGTAAGGAAAAGTAGGTTCGAGAAATATTACGGGCTGCTGTTAACAAATTCGACCGTTTGCAGAAATAAAGACGGCTTCTTCGTTATCGGGGTATCGAGATGCTTCGTTATAGTATAAAAGGTACGGAGGTTATGGAAAAGTTTAAACGTTTAAAAAAAAAGCAAGAATAATTAAAGGCGGCGGTTACCGCGGCCACGTCAGGCCAGATTGCAGATCCGGTCGACTGGTTTAAACCTATTAATTAGTCGATTGTTAATTAGGGTATATTCGTCGTTATTAATAAAAGCTTTTTAATAAACGTTAGGCGTTTATAAGGTTCTTAATAAATTCCCAGGTATTTTCGGAATCTGGATAGTTTTTCCATTTAATTAGGTGTTCGGTAAATACATTTTTCTTACGTATATTTTAAAAGAATTTTACCTTATATATTGGTATATCTTTTTTTACCTTTTTTTCGTATCTTATATTAACATTAATAGTATTTATTATTAACTTAAGTGAAAAAAAAATATTAAATAAAGTTTAACTTTAAGTAATAATTTTAATTAGTAATTATTTTCTAGAATTTCCTTAGGAATTTTATATAAGCCGATATATTTAAAGTTAAGTTTTTTATTTAATTATTTAATTTAAATTTTTTGGTAACTAGGTAAACCATCTTTCCCTTTTAAAAAGTTAGTCCTTTTAACCTTTTCTGGTTATAATACATCTTTATTTAGTCGCGTATAAATTTAAATTCTATTTTTATTTTTACGTATAGTTATTTAAGTCATTTTAATATAAGGATTGTTTTAAAGTTAATAGGTCCGTTACGTATATTTTTATAAACTTTTAATATAAACCTAAAATTAACGTTTATTAACACCGTTTTAATACTTTTATGGTAATTAGTATTATAAGTTAATTAGGTAATGGATAATATTCGTGCTTAATTGTTTTATTTATAGTTAATATAGTATTATAAGTAAGTTTTTAGTATTTAGTTGGTTTTTTTTATTTATCCGTTTATTTAAGGTTTAAATACGTTAAATAGTTTATAATTTAGGCCTAAATACGCTATAAGTTTTTGCCAGAATTTCGAAGTAAATGTTGTTCCTTTATCTAAAATAATTTCCGTTAATAATACGTATATTCTTAAGATATATTTTAAAAAGATATAGGCCAGTTATTTTGCGTTTATGTTCTTATTATATGATAGGAAATAAGAAAATTGGTAAATTGGTTAACGATTACGAAGATGTTATTATAATATATGCCCGTAATTAGGTTTTCTAAAAGTAAAAGCTTGGTAATAAAGTCGAAAGTTATTAAATCCTATAATGGCTTTGCGATTAATAATAGTTGTAATTTTCCGTATAGTTTATATTGTTAAATCTTTACCTTATTATAAACATGGTATTATTATCGTATTTTCTTTATTATTAATTTTATTTTAAGAAAGTAACAGGTACGTTATAATCGTTTTGAGGTTTTATAAATCCCTAAGTATCCGTATAACTAATGGTCGTATATATTTCGTATTAATTGTTTTAGTATTTCTTTTAAAATTTGTATTTTTTTCATTTTTTAATCCATAAGTAAGTTATTATTATATTCTTAGATTTTCTAATATAGGTTAGGGGGTGCTGTTCTGATCGTTGTTATTTGTCGTGGTTGTAAGTATCCTTTTGGTATGGTATCGAAAATCTGGTGGTTAACCTTGATTACCTTTTTTTCGAGGTTTGGTCTTCGATTAAATGCGTTTGCTTTGCTATTTTCTAATCCTTTTTGGTGGATAATAATAAAGTCGTATTCTGTTAGTTTTTCGGCGTAGCGTAATTATCGTCCTGTAAGTTCTTTAATAGTAATAAAGCGAATAAGGTTTTTGTAATCGGTATATACCTTAACCTGATAAAGGTTTCCTTTAAGATAATATCTAAATTTTTGGAAAGCCTTAATAATGGCCATAAATTCTTTATCAGAAATGTCGTAATTTAACATTATTTCTTTTAACTTATATAAATAAAAGGCGATAAGGTATAGGTTACCTTAATCGTTACGGTATTTTGTTATTACGCTTAAAACGTAATTCGAAACGTTAGTTTTAAGTTTAATTAAGCGGCTTAAATCGTACATAATTAATACTAGTTCGCTGGTAATCGTGTTTTTAATTTATTAAAAAGTTATTTTTATCTTTATCGTTTAAAAAAACTTATTTCCTTTTTTCGTTAAGTTAAATAATAGTATAATTATCTTATTAAAACTTCGAATAAATTTTTTATAATAGTTGACAAATCCGAAAATAGTTTATACTTCCTTAACTATAGTAGGTATCTCCTATTTTTATATTGCAGCGATCTTTTTAATGTCTATTTTAATATATTCTAAGATAATAATGTATCCTAGAAACTTTATTTTTACGTATAAAACTAGCTTTTTTTATGTTAATAAGTAAGTTAACGTTTTATAAGGCTTAAAGGATTATATAAACGTATTTTATATATTTCTTTTTATTTTCCGAATAAATGAGAATGTCGTCGAGATAACAAATAATAAACATATTTAAATACTTCTTAAATATATAGTTAATTATTTGCTAAAAAATTGTTAATACGTTTATAAGTCCGAAGAGTATAATAAAATATTCGAAAAGTTCGTATTTTGTTATAAAGGCTATCTTTCATTTATATCCTGGTTTAATGCAAATTTAATTATATCTTTTTAAAAAATTTAAGCTTATAAATTAATTAATTCCGTAAAGGCTATTTTTTATTTCGTTAATTAAGGGTAACGGTATTTTATTTTTAATCATAATATCGTTTAGCTGTTTATAATCGATAACCAGGCGGAACTTCCCGTTTTTCCTTAATACGAAAAATATAAAGTATCCGGTTAATAAATTGGAACATCGTATGTAATCTTTTCGAAGTTTGTTTTTAAAGTATTTACGTAATACCTATAATTTTATTTTATTTAAATTATGGATTTGATAAAATCTAGTCGATATTCCTTTTGTAAAAACTATTTCGTAATCCTATTTGCTATGTTCCGGTAATTTTATCTCGAATTCTTTTCGAAATAATCGTTTATATTTACAATATTATAAAGGTACGTTAATTATAATCTCTGACTTTGGGGGCTGCTGTTGTAAATAATCGTCTATCTTTCGCAACTTTATTTTAATAATAGCAATAATACGTCGTATTTTTCTATGGTACCTTTATTCTTTTTTATATCTTATTTTTATAGGTGATAAGATTTTTATCGTATTTTTATAGCTATATTCGTCGCTATTTTCGATTGAATATTAAAAAGTTTTCGTATTTTGCTTTTTTTTATCGAATAGATATAAAGTAAACTTTATTTAGCCAGCTATTTAATCGATTAAGGGGTTATATTAATATAGTTATAATTTTCTAAAAATCATATCGTAATTTCCTATTAGAACGATATCGAAGTTTGTTATTTGATTTCGTTTATTAACGAAGATCTCGAAGTAATTAATTTCGCAATTAATTTTTCCGTTATTTTAAGTAAATGCCTAACCTTTTGCGTTTTCGGCGATATAAGGTTTTATTTTTTTTCTTCTATGATAATCGAAATCGGTTAATCATATTTAACGTAATATAATTACCTCCTATTACTCCATAATTTATAAATACGATAAACTAATATATCTTAATTCTTATTTACAAAATAATAAGGTTATTTTTAACTTTTATCGTCGCTTTTAAAGCGCTTTTAAGAAACTCTTATTAGCTTTTTTAAATCTTATTATCTTACGGCTTTTCTATAAATGACGTCCGTCTTTTAACTCGTTTTCTAACGCCTTAATATGCTTTTAATTTTATACGTTAAGAATTTACAATTATTTTAGCTATCTTTCCTATTTGTATAAAGTAACCTTAAATAAAACAACTTATATCTAAAAGTCTTTTTTGCTAATATATTCTGGTTCGGAAGCTTCCTATCCTTTTTATCGTACTTGGAACTGGGCGTCGTATTACCTTATATTTTCGTTTTTTATTTATTTCATCTTTAATTTCCTATCGCTTTTCTAGATTATTTATAAAGGTTAAACGGAAGTTTAAATTATCAATTATTTTTAATAATACCTTCATAACTATTTAATAAATTCATTCTTTTTTTATTTTATAATCCCATTATCCGAAATAACATATAAGGTTTTCGTTGAAATAACCTTTTTCTTTAAGCTAGTTTATCGCCGCCGTAATAATGTTAACGGTATCTTTTAAGGCGAACGCTCTTAAATATTTATATTATCGTTAATCCCTAAGATCTTTTTTAATCTAATTATAAAAATCGAATCCTTAGTTATATATCTGTATAAATCGTTTTTCGATATACCGTTTTCCTTCCATATATCTAAAGTAATAAATACGCTTATATTAAATAACATAAAGTTTTCCGTACCGGTTTGGCTGTCCTGGTAACAGGTCTTTGTTCCAACCTTAGTATTCCTTAATCCATATATTTAATTCCAACTATTCGTACCGCTATCGCCGTTTTTTTTACGAACGGAAAAGCAACTTATCCTTTATAAGCTCCTTCTATCCGTTATATTTCTTTAGCTATTAAGCTATTATAAATCCTGTAACAAGCGCTTGCTATTTTTAAATAGCTATTTAAGATAACTTTTTCGCCTTTTATAATTCTTATTATACTTCTTTAAAAGAATTATGGTTATCCTTAATCATAATTATATTAATTAATTTATTATTATTTTCTTGATTATTTCGCGGAAGTCTTTAAGGAACCGGTATTTAGGTATTTTATGGTAACTTTTTAAACGCCTTATATTAAAAGGCTTTATATTTTATTTTGTTATAATTAAAGCATTTAATAATACGTAAGTTACGTTGCTATATTACGCTTAACTTTATAAGTCCTGGTATTATTCTATAAAATATATTAGTTTTTTATAATATACTGGTATGAAGGAAATATCTTAATTTATTATTTTGTCAATCCTTAAAGTATTAAGTTTTTCAGGCATACTGCTAATCGTTAATTTTAACTACCAAGGCGATATAATCCTCTAATTTTTCGGGGCGTTTATTTTTAAATAGCTTTCTTTATACTTTTTCCTTTACGCCGTCGAAGAATATAACTATTAATACTTTTTATCCTGAATTAATTTTCAAAGCCAGTTAAATAAAGGAATTATTGTATCCGAAAGTTAATCTTTTTTTCTTTAAATCCTTAATCTGTTTTTCGGCCTTAATCTTTTTATCTATTATTCCGAATATTTTTTTAAACTTTTCTTCAACCTTTTCGAAATCGTTATAAATATTCGTAATTTTTATGGACCTTTATTAAAAGGGTTTAATAACCCACTTACGAAAGGTAAGCTTAAACTAAATAACCGCATTTCCGGTTAACTATCTTATAACGAATTAAATTCGAAAGGTAAACGTTATAAGTTTAATTAGAAAATACTTAAAATAAATATAACATTCCGTAAGAAATTATTATAACTTAATAATAATTCCGTTAAAAAAGATAAACTTAATAAACTTTAAAACCTTTCCGAACTTTTTGCTATAGGTTATCCAAATAAATTATGCGGGCTAAGCTAATTAATTCGGTTAATCGGGCTATTTCATGTTTGCTTGTCTTTCCAGTTCGACTTTTTAAGCTTTTAATTAATTACGAGTTTCCTTAAAAATAATAATAAGCTCGATTTTATCGTTAATAAGCTACGTAACCGTATTAATTAACCAGTTAAATCGGCGCAAAACCTTTTCCTGGGAAAGATTAAATTAAGTTTCTTTATTATCGGAATCCATAGTATTATTTTCGGGGATTTAAAAGGTTCTTTTAAAAACGGACTGCTTATTAAATAACATAATATTAACAATATTACTTAAAGTTTAATAATATTATTAAATAAAAGGTTATAACGGATAACGGTTAAAAGGTTTAATTAATTATTAAATCTAATTATACGGTTTATATTAACAGTAATATTATAAAAGATTAAGCAATAAAAAATAATAATTACGTTTAATAATACTAGATTATTAAAGGTAATTTAAGTAACTAAGTTATATTACAAGCTGGTAATCTATCTAAGCTATGGTAATAACGAATGTATATATTCTCCTTTTGGCTTAAGGTGCTTAAGCGGCTTAAACCCTTGAGGTCGTTAAGCTCTTTAAGTCCGTATGGCGGCTTAAGGAGTTTAAGGAGCTTGGCACGTTGAGTCCTTTGAGCCCGTCACGTGACCCATTGGCTTAGGTCGGGGCTGACCTTTGGAAAACCCGACCGTTTGTGTTGCAGCCAAGACCGCTAGGTCATAACAAGGGAGCTCTTTTAGCAATTTTTAAAACTTTTAATAAAGAACGTCTTTCTTTTTCTAAAAAAAAAAATTAGGGGTTCTCGTAAAATGGGGACGAATAAAACTAACGGAGATAAATGGAAAGACGAGTAACGTAAATACATTGAGAAAAATCTATAATTCTCAAAAATCGTTTTTAAAATTGAATAAAATAAAGCTAACTTTTTAAAGGGTGGATTTAAGATAATCGGACGTTATAATAGCATCAAACATCTTAAAAAAGTTAAAAAGTTTTTTTTTTCGTAATATAAATATAATAATAACTTTATAATCTTCGAAAATAAGAAAATGTTTCGTTTTTTTCGTATATATTCGAATAAATTTATCTAAAAGCAGGATTCTTATTAAATGTAATTTGTTTATTTTTTAATTATTATTATTAAAAAGAATTTGTAAGTTAATATAGGGTTATTATATTAACGTATTAAATAAGCTTACGAACGAATTTTATTAAAATAGTAATTACGGAACTTTTATCACCCGGTTTTTATTACAAATAATATAAAGCGCCTTATAAAAAAATTAAAATGAATTTATCTATCCAAGCGAAAATACGAAACCCGAAACTTAGCTTTAAAAAATTATATTCGATATACGATATCCGCGAAGTTATTTCAAAAGTTTGATATTATGGATAACGCGCCCGAACTGATATTATCCTTTATTTTCAAAAACTAACGTGGACTGGGAAAAAGATATTATTAATAACGTTTTTAACTTACATGCGCTAACGTTCCTTATCCGGCTTTAATATATTAAAAATAGAACGAATTTATTACTTACTTAATACGTTATAATACGCGTTAAAATTAAATAAGCATTAAATTTTATTAAACAGTAAAAAGAACTTAAAATACGTTTAAATTAAAAGATCGATTAATAAAAGATATTACATAAAAATGTAAAAGTATTAGCTAAATAATTTAAACCTATTCGAGTTATAATCATAAAATAGGATATTATAAAAAGAGATATTTATAATTTAAACGAAACGAACTTTTTCCTACAAGAATTTATAGCATTAAATATAGTAAAAAGCAAAGAGCTTAAATAAACGATAAAAATCGAGAATAAAATATAATTATATACGTTATTAATTTAAAAAGTTATATTTTATTATTATTTTTATTGTCGCTAAAAATTTAATTTTAATTTTTAATATTATGATAACTTATTACCAGCCTATAAAAAATCGATATTAATTGTAATAACTAAATAATAAAGGAATTAAGTTTAAAATAAATCTAATATTTTAATAAATATATTCGAAGGTATAGGAAAAGAACGAAACGATTTTTAATTTTCAACGGCTACGAAAAGTATTATTCTATAAAATTTGAAATATATTATATAAATAATGGTATTATTACCTTTTATATATTTTCTTATTCTTCTTTATCGGTTTTAGCTTTTTAACATATTTTATTTTTCCGCTTTTAAAGCGCCTTTATTTAATTTATGTCGAAAATTTAATACGACGTTATTATATTTATATCGCGAAAAGCAAAATTCTGACTGGTTTTTATAATGGGTTTAAAGTCACTATAACGTCCGATAATATTAAATTCGGATTTGCGAAAGGTAGATCTATTTTACTTAATTTTAATAACGTTTTTTTCTTAAATTATAAAACTTTTCGGTTATGCTTATACCGACCGCTTCCCCGCTTATTTTTACTAATTTCATTTTTTCGCTCGTAAAAATCCTTAAAAATATTGAAGTAGTGTAGGGTGTAGTATGGGTGCAGTTGTAGCTCTGCAGCGTTGCTGCAGCTTTGCTTCTAGCTGCTTTCGTTTATTTCGCCAGTAGGCTCTAATAAAGCAACATCCAGTGGGTCGGCGACGGTCTATAAAGTTCTGACCTGGCAACTTTTATATGTAGTCTTCTAAAGAACCAAGGCTCGCCCGACACTTTCTTCTCTTAAGCGACTAATCAAGATGCCCTATATATATCAGCTTCGATAAGCCTCGTCCCAATTCAATATTAGTAAAGTAATAAAATAAAAACTTTATTTATTTAAAAAATTAAAAATTATTAAAGTAGTTCGTTAATAAAAATAATTAAATCGATTACTTTTATAATAAAAGATTATATATTACTTTTATATAAAGCTGCTCTTTTCGATAATAAAACGTTTAATTACGCTAAATATATTATATTTTAAATAAACGTTTTTTTTTTAAAAAAAAAAGAGAGATAGTTATTATATAAAAAGAATAAACTTCTTCAGCCGAAAATAAAAAGTATAATAAAAAAATCTAATTAATAATAGCTAAAAGGAATCGTCATAAAAAGATTAAAATGAAAGAACGGAAATATGATACCTATAGCAAGCCCGAATATAATGCGCGTACTTATAAAAAAGCTATAATAAATACGTTAAGCGAAAAGGAATCCGATTAATTTAAGTTTATTTTTTACGTTATAATTATTTAATTTAGGTTTATATAACGAACCTGTTATACATCCACCTGGAAATACGAGCAGTATCCGAAATGAGGTTGTTGTTGTTGTAGTATTTGACGCCGGGGGGAAAGCCGTAACGCGGCTATCCCAGAGCCTCCCTTAGGGCATATTGGGCGTGCTAGGCTAGGTAATTTTACTTTATATATAGAAATCCATCTAACAAATCTCGTCCTAGGACGTATCGCCTTCGATAGGCGGTTCTAAATGTATCTTCCTTGCGGCTTATCGGAAGGTAGTGTCGTTATGCTGGTTAAAAGTGACTTTATTCCTAGCCTTCGGGCTAGTATTTCAGGTTTCGAACCGAAACCGTAATAATAGGGCCCAGTTAGGCCCCTAGTTTTCGTGCTTAAGCACGGTATTAATGGTAATATAAGAAAGTAGTTTCCCTATTCTTACCCTTTTCTTCCTTTTTTCTTTTTCCCTTTTTTTCCGTTACCGTTAGATGTTGCTTTACGTTATCGTGTATAGATGGTATTATAGAATTCGGTAGCCTTGATGAATTTGCGGAAAACTGTAAGCTTTATTATTATCTTTTTTAAGTAATTGCGCGCTTTTTGCCCGCATGGTTTTTTGGGCGGTGGTTCCGGCTAGATCTTAAATGCCCTGGTTATTTTTCCGCAGCGTATTAGGTGTTCCGGATTTTTTTTATTACCGCAAGAGCAGTTTAATTTCGTATCGTTATGTTTAAGCCTTCGGTGGTACCACGCGAAGTTGCCGTACCCCGTTCGGACTGTTAGGAAGTGATATAATTTTGGTTTAGTTATTACTTTTAGTTTTTCCGGGTAACGTATGTAATAACCTAGCTTTTATTTTTGGTAACGTTTTAATAATTTCGTTTTGGCGTCGTTTTATTATTTTATTTTAAAGGTTGCTATTCGTTACCTAGTTATTGATTTAATTCCGTAGATGGTAGTCGTATAGTTTTCGTCCATTTTATGTAATTTCGAACCGGCCTTAATTAATTCGTTTATTAATTCGTTTCCGGGGACGCTGTAATATCCAAGGTATTATTTTACCCGGATTTCGTACGTTTTTATCGCTACGTAAAATTTAAGGTAAGCTTATTATGACGACGGCGTCGCGTTAGTACGTAAACCCTAGATCGCCGCGGTATTATTTAGGCATACTTAGATACGTTACCCTGGTGTATCCGGTAACGGGTTAAATACGTATTATAAACCCTTTTATGCGTTAATAATTTCCGCGTCGAAAATTATGGAAGTTAGATATAATTTTCCTTATCTTGTAGCTAGTAATTTATTATCTTTATAAATAGCATATCCATATTTTACTTAAGGATTATTTTGGGAACCGTTTGTATAAACGATTATATCCTTTTTAAGTAAATTTTTTAATTACGCCTGGAAGGCGTTTGCTATTTTTTTTTTCGTAAATTTATTAATTGGTTTTATTTTTGATTCCGGCGGGTATTAAGGTAAGATTAGGAGCGGTCGTTGAACCGGCGGTAATAGGCGTATTACGTATTATATTTTTGTTTTAGGACGTTATTACCCGTTTATTCCTGGCCCGCGGGTAATGGTATTTAGTTCCGTCCGTTTAGTTAATAGGTGCTGTTTGTTTATTATGCGTAATTTGTAGGAAAATCTGTATAAGGCCTGGTTAAGGGCTACTTACGTTATTGGCAGGCTTGCGTTTTTGTAAATTATATTAATAGGCGTGGTTTTTTATACCGGGATTATAACTTTTGTTGTTATATTTAATGCCTTTTGCATTTTATTAATATGTTAACTTAGTTTAACGTTAACCATTTTTTTCCGGAAATGTGCCCGATTATTGGACGGCTTTTTTTTGCCCTTATATTAAGCTTTATTACCGTATAATACCGTAAGAATAACGTACGTAATTATTGCCATCCGGAATCCCGACGTTGGTAGGCCGTATTTAATGTTTGCCAAGTTGCGAATATGTTATATTAATGTTATGGCCTTGTTTATTCTTTCCGTTACGTGGTGCTTAAAGGTAAATTTGCGGTCGAACCATATCCTGAGCTAGCGTAATGCCGGTATTTAGTCGTTATTTTCCGGTTCCGAAACCGGGTTAATAATAAGGTGGTTACTTATAATTACCGGTAAGTTAAAATCGTTTTTCGTAAATCGAGTTATATAAAGTAATTCGTATTTTTTTGGTACGAAATATATTTTGTTAGCGTTTTTTTATCGTAATATTTTCTCGATATCTTTTGCTAGTAATTGTAAGTTATGTTCGAATAATTTTAACGTTTTATATAAATAAAGGTCGTCCGCGTAACCGAAACGTAAGTTCGAATCTTGCTTTAAGAGTTCCGTTAAATATAGCATATATAATACGGATGATAATAAAAATCCCTAGGGCGTTCCGTACTTAGATTGGCTAAAATCCGTTATAACCGTCTTTAATCGTACCCGTAAATGCCGTTTTGTAAGGAATAAGTCTGTAAGTTTAAGGATTTTGAATGGCTAACTTTGTTTCCTTATCCGTTATAAGAGTTGTCATTTTAGCAAAGCGTTAAACGTCCCCTTTATATTTATAGTAATTATCGAGATCTTTTGGTTTTTCGTAAGCGCTTATTCCGCCTTATGGATAAAAGATATTATTAGGTTTATTGTAAATCTTTTGAGAAGTGCCCTTCCGTATTGTTAGCTAAGTACCCCCTGGATTAAAGCCGTTCATGCCATTCTTTTTGCTATTAACCTTTTTAGGCCTTTGTTTACGTAAGAAAGTAACGCGATAAGTTTTTAAGACCTAGGTAAAGTGCGGTCCTTTTTGCCTATTTTCGGTATTATAAATACCTTTGCGTAATGCCAAGGGCTTAAAAAATATGCCAGTTTTAGACATTTTTAAAATACTTTATAAACGTAATACTTAATATATTCCCAGGATTTTTTTAGTAACCGTACCGTAATACCATCCACCCCGGGGGAGGTATTAGTTACCCTTATAATATGCGTTTCGATTTTTTCGAATGTTATCGTGGAATCCTATGGCAACCGAGCTTTAAAAGGCTGCTAGTTTGTTAACGGGTCGTAATTAAAGTTATTCTTATCGTTAAACCTTTTTAAGATTTTAATCCGGAATATTTTTACCTTTTCCGAAATATTTTCTATAATCTTTTTCCCGACTTTTAATAGGGGTAATTTAAACTTCGGCCTAAATTTATGCCAGTTAATTATGTTATACAGCTTTTTGTCCGTAATAGCCGTATTAATTATTTTTCTTTAATAGTTTTGTTTCGCTTTGCGGATTATTTTAAAAAAGTTGCGGTATTTTTTAATAAATGCTTGGTTGTTAGGTAAACGGTATTGTTCCGCTTTTTTGAACTATTGGTAGGTTTCGGCATATTGGTACGTCCATTATCCGGCTTTATAACCACCGTCCCGGGCCGGCTTTTTAACGGCCTTTAACGTTAAATTAAATATTTCGTTTATTTTGCTTACGTATTCGTCTAGTTCCGCTGTTCGTTATACCGTTGTTACGTCCGGTAAAGTAACTGCTTTTGCCTTGATTAGCTTTATAAATTTCTCGATATCGTTTTCCGCCACTTTGTACCGGAACTAGTTTAGCGCTTTTATTCCCTTGTTTGGTACGGTGGTTAATAATGTTTTATAATTTGATCTAGATTTTATTTTTGCCGATATTATCGTTTCGGTAAACGGTACGTCGGAAAAGACTAGGTTTAGTACGTGGCCTACCTTATGGGTTAATTAGTTAGGGATTTTAATAAATGAAAGTCCATTATTTATTATTTATTATGCGACGACCGTACCTTTATCTTTTGTAGTAATTTTAGGTTTAAAAATAGGGTATTATACGTTTTAGTTACCCCCGATGATATTATTCGGTGGTATTTATAATCCTAGTACAAAATTTAACGCTTCGTTTTTATATGGTTTTTTATATAAGTTAAGTATAAAGTATCCGTTTATTTTTAGGTAGTTGATATCCTTAAAGCAAAACGGTCTTTTTTGTTAAGCGTTTAACCGTTTGCTTTTCCGTATGTACGTTATTACTTAGGGTTCGTCGCTTAACTTTATCCAATTGTTTATAAGTGCGTACGATTTATATTCCGGGTGGTTTTATGTAATTGTTTCTTTTCCGATTTATGGTTTTTGGATATGTATTACGTTTATTTCTTTTTCCTAGCAAATTTCGAGTATCGTAATATGTACCGGTAGGTTCTTTTATGTATTATATTATGCTATTAAGAGCTTTCGCTTTTTTTGATTTTGTCGTAACCGTCCTTACCGCCTTTTTTATTTAACGTTTGTTTAGTTTTGTCGGTATCCTGTTATTTGTTGTTAAAAAGTGCTACGTTCCAATTCGCCTTGGCGTTTGTTGCTGCCTTGCGGGTCTTTCGCCCGTTGGCGGTAATATCTGTTATTTCGGTATTGTTAACCGTTACGCTATCTTTTTCGTTAGAAATAAAGCTGGGGGTAACATATATTAAGTTTTCTATATCCTCCGCTGGGGTATGGTTAGGTTTCGTTTTTTTAGGGCCTTAATTTTTTTTTCGTTTTTTGCCTTTCGGAATTTAGGCGTTCGGGGTCCGGGTTCCTGTTGTTAAGTCGGGTTTAAGGCCGGATTGATCGTCCTGCTTTAACGATTCCGCAAATAACTGTACTTCGGTTTTTGTTTAAGTTTCGGTTTTAATTTTGGCTTAAGTTTTGGTGGCGGCGGTTATATCCTTATATCGTTTCGTTTTTGCCTTGCGTATCGTTTAAAGTTATTTTTTCGTAAGAATTAATAATTATCCTTTTTCCTTTTTTGGTATTATTACGTACTTTATATGGCTTACTAGGAAAGGCCCGTTATAGTTAGCGCATTTAGGCGCCTTTATGTAAGGTTCGGCTATATCCGGGTAATTATTTAATTTATCCTTACATTTATTATATCGAACCGTTTTTATGTATCGCCTGGTAATGTAATATCTTTAATAACTGGAATTATGTATTTTAATAAAGGTTTTTTTATCCATAATCCTAACGAACCCGTTATTATTAAAAAGGTGGAAAAGGTAAATTGGCTTCCGGAATGAAATAATCCAGGTATTTAATCCGGTATACGGATTTGGTCCGTACTTAAAGGGCTTTACTTTAACCGGATGCTTTTTAATTTAAGTATATATCTTATCCTTTATTATGTTGGATGTTTCGATAATTTTTTTTAGCGTTATATATGATGGGAACGTAAAAGGTACGTTAATAACCGCATATATGTACCAGTATTTTAGAAGCTCTATTATGTCGGCATTTATTACCTTGCTGACGCGTTATTTGTTATTCGGATTTATTAGCAAATTTTGGATTCGCTTAAAAGCCGTTTTAATGGCTTATTTAATTTTGGTAAATTAAATTTATAGGATATCCGTAAGGGTAAGTTTAAGGTTGTAAAATTCTTTACATAAAATGGCCTTTAAAATAAAGGGGTTTTCCTTATATGCTTTCCGCTTTCCGTTTAAGCGGATAAATATCCGGATGTTGTTCTTAACCTTTTATTATGCCGAAATAAACGTTATTTTTTGTATAATGTTAATCCGGGTTAAGATAACGTTACCGCTAAGTATGGAATTTAAAATTTTAGCTCATAAAACCTATTTCGAGGTTATAATTATCCGCGTTTTTTCGTTAAAGGTAAGATAAAAGCTTATTAAGCGGATGGGTACGTAAAATGCTTTACCGGTAACGGAAAATATTACCGTATTTAAATGGCCCATTAATATTTCGACCAAGCCTTTGGCTTAACGTTTATGCTTTGCTAGATAATCCCCTTTATAAGAACCCATTAATAAGTTTAAAGTTTTTGCCAGGTTGTAAATAACCTGCTTTTTGGTTTATGCCTATCGTTCCATCTCGCCGAGCTGGGCCATTAAGGCTAAAAATATTATGTTTATGGAAGGGTTTTAGGGAACGGTCTTTCCGGGTTGGTTAGCTTTAGAAGTAGACGTATCTTTAGACGTCTTTTTCTTTTTGTTCCGTTATAGATTCGTAGGGGTAGGTGGCTTAGGCGAACCGGTATGCTGGGCCGCGTTGTCGTCGACCACGATAGGTTTTTAAGGGATATTAAGGGCCGTTATTTCCGTTTATAGGTTATTTTGTAAAAGCTAAAACGCGTTTATCGCGAAATTACGGCCTTAATGTTTTAGGTCCACTAGTGGCGCTAATGCCAAGTGTTAAGGTAATATATATGATGCACGCTTTAGTACTAACAGTAGCAAGCGTACGGATGATATTTAGAAGGAAAGGTGTATCCGAAATAAGGTCTTAATTTGCAGGTAACAATAGGGCGAGAAATGATTTACTAAGGGTCTGTTCGTTAAAGAGGTTTAAAAAAAACTCTTCTCATAATAAAGAACGACTACCTCTGGCTATAAGCTTAGATTAATAGCTAAGGAACGAAACTAAGTAAGTACTATTTACATAGGAAACTTGGTTCATATATCCTTTTTATCTCGTTAAGGTTTCTAAAGCCTCTTTATGTGGTCCTTTAGGAGTCTCTAGATGGTCTTTGTTAACACGACAGAGACCATTTAGTGGGGCCGAGGTTTACCCGTTGGGGTCACCTTCCTAGGGTCTTAATTCTGGCTTGGGAGTCTTTCCTGTTTCGTAACAGTTTATTATTGCGGACTGCTTAAAAGTGAGCGATTTAGTAGTATAATCGATTTGGTAATGTAGTAAGTTATTATAAAAAGAAATATTCATAACGTTAATATATCGGACACTTTAATAATACTTTAATAATATTTAATATAATAATTATTAATATTAATAAACGTAAAAATTTTATATATACGTAATAATTTCATTAAAAGAAATTATATTTATATAAATTAATAATTAATAAAGATAAATTATCTATTTACTTCTTATCTAATAGAAAAGAGGTTTTTTATTTTTATTAATATACTAGATAAGCTTGCGAGCCGAATAAGCTTGCAAGTTCTTTTTTTAATATCTTTAGATAACAAACTTAAATTAATCGAATTCGTTTTTATTAAAGGTATTTATAACTTTTTTATAAATGCGCGTATTATATTAGCGGTTGTTATAAAAGTTATATTTCTGTGCTTTAATTTTGACTTTTTTTATTACGATTATTTTTAACCGCTCTTAATTATATTTCTATTATCACTCCGTTCTTTAGTTAAAAAAATTAATCCTTTTTATTTAATTTATATTTTTCTTTTTTAGAGTTGTTTTATATTTAATTCTCCTTCGTTTTCTCAAAATACAGTTCGTTTTACGTAATTAGGCGGTTGTTTAAAAAAAACTATATATATGTAATAAGTTACTATTTATTTTAAAAGAATTAACCGATGCGATTATATGTATTAGCGAATAATTTTAATAATTTGTAAACCGTCTTTGTAAATATTATTTTTATATCGTTATTTCCCGAATATTTTTTAAAGGTTTTCGTAAGAAAGAAAAAAAAACCGGTAGAGGTAAGCGGTAAAACGGTCGATATAAGTATAATCGAAGTTTTTAATTCGAATAGAACATTATTAAGATCGAATAAAATGATTTTAATATTATTAAACGTTATAATAACAGTAAACGCGTCGTATCAACTAGCTAGAATTTCTTTCGCAATATAAATATGTTAACGTCGTATTAAACTTTTAATATAAAGTAAATAAACGCATTTTAAAACGGAATAATAAAATACGTCGCAGAGCTAAAACTGATAAAAAGAATAAGAATTTATATAAACCGTAATAATACTGTTATTTATATAATATATTTCTAATTTTATAGAATAATAATTTCTGCAACCGTTAAAAATTAAAGAACGTTTCGTTTTTTTATACGCGTTCTAATATATTTATCGAAATCCTAGATTATTTTAAACTTAATATATTTGTTATTTAATTATTATAATTCATACCGACCTTTTAATTAATTAATAGGAAATTATTATGATATTACAATTTAAAATAAGCTTTTTATTAAAATAATAAATAATAACATAACTTATTCTTACGAATTTAATAGGTTATATATTTTTAATTTAATGTCGATTATTTTATTTTATTTATTTAAGTTTTTCACATTTTTTTATTTATAATTATTATATCGTATATTATTAAAAGCTTTATTAAAAAGCCCGTTTTATTAAAGTTATAAATATCCCTTTTACGATATAACATTTTACAATTATAACTTTATTAAATTCGAATTCTTTAAGAAATATTTCTAGATTTTTATATAATATTTTCTAATTATCCAATTTTTATTTAAATACGTTAAAAGAAAAGTTCGCCGCTAAATAAATTTCAAAATTTATCTAATTCTAACATAATTTACAACGCGTTAAATAAATAATATATCAGCGATATTTTTAATATATTAAAGTCGGGTAAAAATGTTCGCATATCTAAATTAAGAATTCTTCCAATAATCGACTTTTTTTGGGTTAGCGTTAATTTCTGTAAAAGAAAAATTGTAGTTCGAGAAGATTTACTATTAAATCGATTTTGTCATATAGATTAGGTTATTTCGTATATAAAATCAATCTGTTTAGAATTAAGTTTCGAGGGTTTGTTTAAGATTAAATAGCTAAACTTATTTTAATTTCTTTTATATAAAGTTCTACAATGTTAGTATTAAAAAATTGGCGATTAAAGATGAATAATTCAAATTATTCACAAAGTGACCGACTTGGCAGTATAACCGATTTAGTGGTGTAAAACGTTATTATATTTTATAATTATACTTTAAACAAGTTTAATTTATTTATAAAATATTTTAATGTTTTTATAAAAAACTGTTTAATTATAAGTATTTTATATTTTTATTACTACTATATAAAAGTCGACCCTTCTTTTATTCTAACGCATTTTGCAACGCATTATATTAGGAAAAAAACTCGCTATCCTTTAATATTTAAAAGTCGAATAAAAAGTACTTCCATAAAAAGTTAACGATATAATTAATATTCGATTTCTTTTTAATCGGCGTTAATTTTCGAAATATAATAATTATATTAGCTGTAAAGCATTTATCGGTATATTATTCTAATATAATAAAATAAAAGACTTTATATTTAAAACTAAGTATTATATAACTATAGTAATTTTCGCTTGTCTTAAAAATTCTTTTCATATAAATTTTTAAAAATGAATAATTAAACTTATATAGTTAAGATATGTTAAATTTTATTTAGTAAGCTCTTTTATTTAATGAGTTTATCCAGCACGCTATATTAAAAAGCGGATAAAAATATTTATTTAAAGCTAACGTATTACATAAGCGAGCTAAATACTTTTTAGCACCTCGTAATAACAAATTCAAATTAAGCAACCATAATATATTAAATTAACAGAAGTTAATCGGATTTTTCTTTGCTAGACGTAATATCAGCTTTATTATAAGTACGCGTATTATGTCCGGGCCTGCTGTAAACGCCATACTTTTATTTCTTCGTTTTAATCCTTTTACGATAACCACCTTTAGCCGTTATTAGTTATACCTTTTTACTACCCCTTTCCTTTTTCCTTAAAAAAGCTTGTCCTTTTTGTATAGTAAATATTCCTTTTTTTTTTAAAAAAAAACGTTTATTTTTCGTCGTTTAATATTTGCTTAAGATATAGTTTATTTCCTATAATTAATTGTTTTTTTCTTAAAAAAAGCGGCTTTATATAAAAGTTATATATAACTTTTAGTTATATAACTAACTGACTTAATGATATTTATTAGCAAGCTATCTTAGTAATTTTTTAATCTTTTTTATAGTAACGTTTTTGTCTTATTATTTTATAGATATTTTTAAGCGTTTTTATAAGCGAGAAAATAAAATTAGTAAAAGTAAGCGGGAAGACGGTCGGTATGAATATAACTAAAGGAATTTTCAAGTAGGATAGGACGTTATTAGAATCGAATAAAATAAGTTTAGCTTTTTAAAAGTCGGATTTAATATTATCAGACGTTATAGCAGCTTTAAACGTATTGTAAAAGTTAAGAAGGAAATCTTTTTTCGAGATATAGGTATGGTAGCGTCGTATTAAATTTTCGATATCTAACAAATAAACGCGTTTAAAATAGAAAAGTAGGATACGTTAAAAGGTTAAAGCCGATAAGAAAAATAGGTAAGCATATAAAATGTAATAATACCGTTATTAGCGTAATATTTTTCGAATTCGATGGAATGGTAACTTTCGGAGCCGTCGAGAATAAAAAAACGTTTCGATCTTTTCGTACGCAGTCGTATATATTTACTAAAACGTTAAATTTATTTTAAATTTATTTTAATTATTATAACTTATACCAAATTTTTAATCGAATAGTAATAAGTATTTTCGATATTAGGAATTAAGATAGGCTTTTTTCGTTAAAATAATAAATAACGGCAAAGTTTAACTTTATAAATTAATAACTTAAATAATTATAACTTATTTCTGATTTTCTTATTACGCTTATTTAAATTCTTTACGTTTTTTAGCGTTTATAATTATTATGCCGGATATTATTAAAAGATTTGTTAAAAAGCTCGTTTTGTTAAAGTTGTAAATATCTTCTTTTACGATGCCGTATTTATAATTATAACTCGAATGAGCTTAAACTATTTACGAAATATTTTTAAATTTTTATATAATACACTTTAATAATTAATTCTCTGATTTAAACGCGTTTTAAATTTTTTTTATCGTTTAATAAAGTTCGACGCCTAGTTAATTCCGACACGTATCGTAATACGTTAAGTAAGTAATAAATTCGCTATATCTTTAATATGTTAAAGCCGGATAGGAAACGCTTACCTATTTAGGTTAAGGATCCGTTCGATAATAGATTTCTTTTCGGTCGGCGTTAACTTTCGCAAATTAGGAGTGGTGGTATTGGTTCGAGCGCATTTGTTATAATATCATATCTTTAAAATAGAACGTAGAACTTTATAAATAAAATTTAGTTGTTTATAACTAAGTTTTGAATTATTTTTCTTCGCTTAAACGGCTAGGTTTATTTTAAATACTTTTATAAGCCGTTTTATATTATAGTTGTTGAAAAATAAAGAACTAAAGTTAGTTAGTTAAAATGTTAAAATATGTGTCCAGCTGGCTTTTTATATCCAGCTCGCTTGTGTAGTACGTTAATATAATTTTCTTTTTAATAAGTTATAATTAATTAAGCTTTAAAGTATTTTATTTTTAATTTTATCTATATAAAACGGATTATACCATTAAGTAGAACTTGTTATTAAGCTAAATAGTCCTTAGTATATTAAAATAATAAATTTAAATAATTTACCTATAATAGGTTATATATATTTAAATTAATAGTTTTCTTTTCACTAGTTATATTTATAGCTTTTTAATAATTTTACATATTATAGCAAAGTTTACTGTGAACGTTATATAGTTATTCCTCTCTTTTAACTTATACGCGACTGTTATATACATGCTTACTAGCCTGATACCTTATATCGCTTATGTCTTCCCCTCCGATTATTACAGCTAATTCAAAGCCGCTACTATAACAGCGACTAATTCCTTTTTAACAAGTCTAAGCTAATATTACCTCGATATCGAAGGTCCTAAAGCCGACCTATAAGAAAATAATTATCACCTAAATTTTTAACTTATATACGCGAGTAGTTTTCATTTAGCTTTAATACTTAAAATTTATATCGCAAATACTTTATCTCGAATTCGAAGTACATATATTATATAATATATTAGTTTAGTTTATAACGTAGAAAAATTCGCGAGATATCCGGATTACGTAAATAATATAAGGCCGTTATTTTGATTCTGCGGCGAGGTATAAGATCTAATACTTATATTAGAACGAAAGTAATAATATTATTATTTTAGTAGTATTATTAATTTTATAAGATTTTCTTATTCCGTTTACCGTTTTTTGGAAAAATAAATATTAAACTTTTCTTAAGTTCTGATTTACTTTTTTTAAGCACGCCGTATTGTTATTATATCTATACTGTAATGTATTTTTTAGGGTTTTTTCTAGTTTTTAAATACTGTTTTATTTCTTAATTCTATATTATTTATATAAGGCCTGTACGTATTAAATATTTATATGTAATTTACTTTCACATAGTTATTTTTAATTATAACCTTAAAGCTAATAATCTGCCCGTGTTCTGTTATTGTTTTATTATTACTACGATAAGTAAACATATATTTTACCTTAATTTTAAAATAGTTTATATATTTAACAATTAAATACGTTATTATAATTTTTTAATATTATTATAGCTCGTTTTCTTTAATAACGGTATATAATTTAGTTAGTAAAAGATATATAAAATAACTTTTTAACTTAAAGCCTTTATTTAAATAAGTAACTTTTTATTTTAATATCGCTCGAAATGCTGATATTAATTTCGACCTTAATGTTAACAGTTACGAAGTTTATAAGTATAATATTAACTGTCGAATTAAGATTCATAGTATAGTATTGCGTTTATATATTATCTTTAAGGCCATCGAAAAAACCTATCGTTTCGGCTTTAAAAGGATAGATATTAAAAAAGGTTAATTTTATCTAGTAGTTTTAGTTACCTCGTTAATGTTATTATTAAAGCAACCGTACTTATTACTTTATTTAAGTAGTTATTTATTATACTTTTATATTACTATATTACTTTAATATTATTAAGTATTTAACTTAACGTTATTAAAATAATATTAAATTATCGCCTAAAA
The DNA here is from genome assembly GCA_004154915.1 of Monosporascus ibericus. Taxonomy (NCBI): domain Eukaryota; kingdom Fungi; phylum Ascomycota; class Sordariomycetes; order Xylariales; genus Monosporascus; species Monosporascus ibericus. The sequence continues at coordinate 50,909 of QJNU01000043.1, read as the reverse complement.
AACATAATTAAATACCGTCTTATTTTTAGTATTGATAATTATTAGTTTTAAGTATTAATTAAGTGTATATTCTAAGATAAGATAGTTATTATAATTATTATCGCCTTAAACTCTACTTAGGCGGCTATCGATATAATAACGTTCTTTTTACACTTTAATAACTTATAATTATTTATCATAGCGCTAGCTAGACTTAGTCATTCTAACTGTATATATAGCGCTCTAGGGCCTAAAGGGCTCTGTTTCTCCTTTTGTTTCCTAGATATCAGTCTTCTTTTATCTTGAATATAGCCAATCTGACCTCTGTTAAAAGTTCGCATGTGACATTATTGCTAAAGTGTTACTGAGCCGGTCTGTTTTTAGAGATTAAATATTATTATCGTTATATAATCAGTGTATTAACGTCTTGTTATTTTGCTATTTATCTTATAATTTAATATTTATAATATTTGCAAGGTTCGTATATATTAAAGGCTTATATTTCAGGTTTAATACTCGTAATATTTAAATTTTATTAAATTTTATATTAATATATAATGATTATTTATTTACTATAATATAGTTAGTATTATAGTATCGCGGCGACGACGGCTTAGCAATTTTTTTTAAGTTTTATCTTATATATATTTCGTTATTTATTTATTAAGGTTTTATATTTAGATTACGATTAAACTTATATTTTCTTATAAAAGTACAAACTAATTAAGCGAACTAGATTTATGAAACTTATATTTATAACATTCTTTTATATTTAAATCATATTCTTTTAAGATTTTAACCTGGTTTTAGGTAAATCAGTAAGAGTATAGCTATTTAATCTTCTACTAATAACCTCGTTTATTATTTTTAAAATTAAAAACTTTTTCGGAATAATATTTAATTCTTTCTTATAGTGATAATTCAAAGCTATCCGTGCGCTCACCTATTTCTCACTAAAACGTACGTTTTTCAACTTATTATAACAAGTTAATTAAAACTAATAAAAATATCCGAGCTGCGTAGCTGTATAGATTATTACATATAATATATATATTTGCTACCTATTAAAATGGTGCAGGGTGCAGAGCCGGGTACATGGCTTTGCCGATCAATTAGTTATCACTAGTCATGTATTTCTAAGAGTTCATTTTTTCGCTGGGCGCAACCTCAGAGACACTCATTATCGCTTCACACACGGATTCAACACTATACAATACAGTTTGCGTTGCCTTCATTATCTCTTAAACCGCGGGCTCAATCGTGACACTCTCTTCAAATATGCACTGATCAGGACCAAATCACCTCGTCCCAATTCACTATTCTTCTTTAAACAGTATCCCTCCCGAATAGCAAATTAGATATTAACTAGTAAGTGTATTGTCTATAGTAAAAGTCTTAAAACTTTATATAATAATAGTTATATTAAGCTTTACATAGCGCGAATTTCCAACGCTATAGTAAAACCTATAATATTACTTAAAATATAGAGATTCAAGTAAGACTACGTAATATAAATGTTTTCTTTAATTTATAATAATTCTTTTATAATATTCTAATCGAGGTAAATATAGTATGTTTTAGTGAGAAATAGGTGAGCGCACGGATAGCTTTGATCCATAAGTATGTAGGTTTTATTATTCGTAATAATAATGTTTTTCAGGCGTATATTTCATTCTGTCTTAATATACTATTATCCTAGTACTCTTAATTTAAGGCCTGAAATTAAAGAAATTTTAAAAATTTAAGAATAATTTATAATACGGCGATAATTATATAAAGACGGTACGGGGATATACTTTAGTAATAATAAAAAGGTTTCTTTTACTTATCGTTAAGCTTATTACTGAATTTACATAACTTTATATAACGAGTATTAATTTATATACGTTTCTTTTTACTAAACGTATTAGTGTTAAAACGATACCGATTAACTTATTTTATAAAATGGTTTTATAATTCCGTTATTAAAGTTTTAATTTATTTAATAACCCGTTTGATCTTATCGGTATGTTATATTGTTTTTTTAAACTTCTTTTATTTTATTAACCTTTTAAAGGCGTTTATAAGACGTAATCGCTCCGTTTTTATAAATAGATAAAAGTTATAACTAACGAAAAATAATAAAACGTTAATAACTTTTAATAAGTAATTATTATTAATAAGTTCGACTAGAAGAAATTAATATCTTTATTAATTTTAATAAAAAAGCACTAATTTTGTATGTATTAGTTTATTATTACGTTAACTATTTTTATTCAGCCGTCGATTTACAAGTAATACCTAGTTGACATATAGAACGTAGTATTTAAATATTAATTTTTTCCTTTTAAAAAGTAAAAATAAAATACGTATTATAGTTTAATATTATCGTTATAAATATAGTATATAAGCGGTACATATTTAAAACGAAATCGTTGCCGAAAGTCTTTACGGATATATTTATTATAAGGGCGAAATAACGTATTTGTATAAAGCGATTAGTTATTATAAGAACGTATTTATAAATATATTAAATTGAGATAGAGCTTATCGAAGCTGGTATATGTCGGACACCTTAGTTAATTGCTTAAGAGAAAGAAATGTCTGGCGTGCCTTGGTTCTTTAGAAGACTACATATAAAAGTTGCTAGGTCAGAACTTTATAGACCGTCGCTGACCTACTGAATGTCGCCTTATTAGCGCCCCCCGGCGAAGTAAATAAAAGCAGCTAGAAGCAGAGCTGCAATAACGATGCAAAGTTACAGCTGGTACTTATACTGCACTCTATACCACTTTAATATGTACTTTGAAAATAAATTTATATAACTTTAAACTTTTCTATACTCTTTATATTATATAATCTATTACTTTAAGTATATTTATTCTTTTAAAGAAAACATTCCTTTATTAATTCTAATACTAATATAATAACTCGGCTGTAAAAGTATAAATAAAATAAAATAATTATATATTTTATTTTTAAAAGTTAAAACTTAATACAATTATTCTTTTTAAATATATTATAGAATTTTAAATATAAATATATATAAATGAAGCGGAAGATAATATATATATATATATATATTATAATGAATTTATACTTTATTATACTTTTAGGTCTTTATTAAAGTAGTTACCTTTAGTAAAAAACGTTTTTAAAAACATTTAAAAATCTTTTTAATCAAAGATTTTTAAAAAGATTAATTTAACTTTTATTAAACTTATTATATACCTTTAATCCTATAAATATATAAAGGTTTCTAACGAAAAATAAATAAGTATTCCGTTATTAAACTTTATAATATTTAATTACTTACAGCTCTTAAAAAGATGAAGTTTAAAAGAGTAAAGATAAAAGTCTAACTAAATAAGTATTTTATTAAAATAATATCCGTTAAAACGAAAAGAAAAAAAACTATAAACTTTTAACATATTAGATAAGCTGCCGGATCGTTTTTACTAACATCCTAACTATCTATCTTTATTAATCTATTACGTAATACTAATATTATAAAACGATTTATAAAAAACTAAAATAAACTTTAAAACTTAACTTTAAAAAGCTTAGTTTTATATATAATATTAATAAAACGACTTTAAAAGCTCAATATTATAATAAACGCGCCCGAACTGATATTATCCCCGATTTACGAAAATTAACGCCAACTAAAAAAGAAAATTAATTATCAATTAAATTCTTAATCTAAACACGTAGGCGTTTCTTATTCGGCCTTAATACGTTAAAAATATAGCAGATTCATTATTTACTTAACGTATTATAATATATACCGGAGTTAAATAGACGTCGAATTTTGTACGACAGCAAAAAAAATTCTAAATACATTTAAATCGAAAAATTAATTTTTAAAAATTATTATACGAAAATTCAAAAATATTTTATAAATAATTTGAATTCGTTCGAGTTATAATTACGAAATACGGCATCGTAAATTTTTTTAAACTTTAGCAAATCTCCTCAAAGGAGACGTAACCGCGTAGAAAAAATTAAATAAAATAATAAATTACTACCTTAATTCCTAGGCTTTACTAAATTTATCTCTTTCGCAGCTCTTATTTATGTCGATTTTTATCCGAATTTTAGAGGTTTTTTGCCATCTGGAATACCCGAGCAAATTATCGTTCCTAATTTTTTACCTTATATCGTTCCAAAATTAAAATTTCGAAATTTTAAAACTTATAATTATCTTCCTTTTTTAATTTGTTAATAATTTTTTAATAATTTTCATATTTTCGAGTATAAATTTTTAAACGATCGATTATTATTATTTTCAAAAATTAAATCGTATCGGAAAATTAAATACCGAAATTAATTTATTTAAAAGGTTTTTTTAAATTGATAATAACATTATCAATTTTAGTTTATCCGGTAATTTTATAAAAATCATATACCGGGAATAAAAAATTTTTTATAAAAAGTGTTTTTTTCGAAATAACTGTATCGTATATTTAAAATTACGCGGCATAATATTTTAATTAATAAGTAATTCGAAACGGTACCGTAAAACCGATTAAGTTTTAAAATTAACAAAAATTAAAAAACCCTTTTATATATAAATAAGTTTTATTTTTATAGTTTATTTTTAAAGTTTATTTTTAACATTTGCCTTTAAAGTTTATTTTTAAAATTTATCACATAAAGTTTAACATTTTTTAAGTTATATTATTTAATTTTACCGAACCAGCTTCCGGGCAAAAGGTTTATTAAGGTCGAAGCTTATTAGTACTTACGTATAAAAGGTTTTTAAGCGGATACTAATCGAGAAATTATATGCTTACGAGGGCCTAGCAGTCGGCGTTAAAATAAGGCTTTAACTTATATTAATCTTATATAACTTTAATAAAACGAATTTATTAATAAAGCTTTTTATAATATCGAGTATAATAATAATAAACATTAAAAACGTAAAAAAGAAATTATATAAACGGAATAAAATAATCCGGAATAAATTATAAATATTTATATTATAGATTCGTAAAATTAAACTTTACCGTTAATTATTATATTAACTAAAAAAACGTATTTTAATTTTTAATGTCGTATTAATTTATTATTAACCGGTTTAAAAGTTAGTATTAATTATAATAATTAAATAATAAACTAATTAAATGTAAAATACATTTAATATTTTAATAAATATATATAGACGCATATAAAAAATCGAAACGTTTTTTTTATTTTCGACGATTCTAAAAATTATTACTTAATCGAATTCGAAAAATATTACATAAATAATAAAAATATTATTTTTTATATACCCGTGTATTTTTTATCGGCTTTAAAATTTCGACGTATCTTATTTTTCCGTTTTAAAACGCGCTTATTCGCTTTATATCGAAAGTTTAATACAGCGTTATTATATTTATATCGTAAAAAAAGATTTCCTTACCGGCTTTTATAATACGTTTAAAACTGCTATTACGTTCGATAATATCAAATCCGGATTTGTGAAAACTGGATTTATTCTATTCGATTTTAATAACGTCCTTTTCGAATTAAAATTCTTTCCGGTTTTATTTATACCGACTATTTTGCCGCTTATTTCTACCGGTTTTATTTTTTTCTTTTCCGTAAAAACCTTTAAAAATATTTAGAAAATAACGAAATAAAAACGTTACGTTTTTAAAAATGTAAAATTTATTAAACTAACTTATTAACGTCCCAGATAAGCTCGCGGCTCAGACAAGCTCGCGGCTCGTTTTTACTAACATCCCAACCATCCATCTTTATCGATTTATTACGCAACACCAACATCATAAAACGTCTTACAAAAGAATCTAAAATAAACCTAGCTATTCAAGCTAAAAAACAAACCCTAAAACTTAGCTTTAAAAAGCTTAGTTTCATATACGGTATTGCCGAAACGACCTTAAAAGCCCGATATCATGGCAAACGCGCCCGAACCGATATTATCCCCGATTTGCAAAAATTGACGCCGACCGAAGAAAAATCGATTATTAACCGAATCCTTAACTTAAATACGCGAGCGTTTTCTGTCCGGCTTTAACACGTTAAAGATATGGCGAATTTGTTACTTACCTAACGCGGTATAATACGCGTCGGGGTTAAATAAGCGTCGAATTTTGTACGACGGCAAAAAAAATTCCAGACGCGTTTAAATCGAAAGATAAATTACCAAAGGGTTTTATACGAAAATTTAAAGGTATTCCGTAAATGGTTTAATCTTATTCGGGTTATAATTATAAAATACGGTATCGTAAAAGAAAATATTTACAACTTCGATAAGACGGGCTTTTTAATAGAGCTTTTTATAGCTTACGGTATGGTAATTATAAATGCTAAAAAACGTAAAAAATTTAAATAAACGCAATAAGGGAATCGGGAATAGGTAATAATTATATAAGCTGTTAATTCGTAAGGTTAAGTTATACCTTTATTTATCATTTTAGCAGGGAAAAATTACCTTAGTTCCTGATATTAAAAATATTAATTACTACCTGATTAAAAGCTCGATATAAACTATAATAATTAAATAATAAACGAATTAGGTTTAAAATGGATTTAGTACTTTAATAAGTACATACGAACGTATACGAAAAAAACCAAACGTCTTTTTATTTTCGACGGCTACGAAAGTTATTATTTAATTAAATTCGAAAAATATTACGCGAATAACGGTATTATTACTTTTGCATACCCGCGTATTCCTTTTATCGGTTTTAACTTTTCGACGTATCTTGCTTTTTTGTTTTAAAACGCGCTTATTCGCTATATATCGAGAATTTAATATGACGTTATTATACCTATATCGCGAAAGAAGATTTTCTTTTCGGCTTTTACGACGCGTTTAAAGCTGCTATAATATCCGATAATATTAAATCCGGCTTTTAAAAAGCTGGACTTATTTTATTCGATCTTAATAACGTTTTATCCGACTTGGAAAATTTTCCAGTTATGCCTATACCGACCGTTTCGCCGCTTACCTCCGCCGGTTTTATTTTTTCCCTTTTTATAAAAACCCTTAAAAATATCCGGGAAGTAATAAAATAAGGACGTTATTTGCAAAAAAAGATTAAAAATTACCAAGGTAGTTCGCCAACAAAAATGGTTAAATCGGTTAATTTATTAACAAAAAATAATTTGTTATTTTTGTACGAAATTGCTTTTTTTCAGGAAGAAAATATCTAATTACGCGAAACGAATTATATCTTAAGTAAACGTCGGAGGACCAAAAATAAACGTTTCCAAAAAGGAAGAATACTTATTATATAAAAAAAACAAGTTTTTTTAACCGAAAAGGAAAAGGATGGTAAAAAAATGCAGCTAATAGCGGTTAAAGGTAATCGTCGTAAAAGGGTTAAAACGAAAGAACGAAAGTGTGGCGTCTGCGGCAAGCCCGGACATAATGCGCGTATTTATAAAGAAGCTATAGATACGTCTAGCGATAAAGAATCCGATTAATTTGAATTGATTTAATATGTTGTGGTTGATTTATTTGCCTTTGTTGTCGCGAGGTGCCCAAAAACGAGCCGCGAGCTTGTCTGAGCCGCGAGCTTATCTGGGACGTTAATATAAATAATCGAAACGGTTTAATTTTTAATTAAAAATTTCATTTTTTTTTCGGAAAAAAACAGCTTAATTATATAAAACAATTTTTTAAAAATAAGTATTAAAAACTAAAAATAATTTTTTTTTTAAAAAAAAGGGATATTTACTATCTTAAAAGGATAAACTTTTTTAGTCGAAACAAAGGGTAATAAAAAATGCAACTAATAATGGCTAAAGGTAATTGTCATAAAATAGTTAAAACGAAGGAACGAAAATGTAGTATTTACGATAAGCCCAGACATAATACGCGTATTTATAAGGAAGTTATAAATACTTTTAATAATAAAAATTCTGATTAATTTAAATTAATTTAATATATTATAGTTAACTTATTTGCCTTTGTTATTGTAAGCTACTAAAAAAAGGAACTGCGAGCTTATCTAAGCCGTAAGCTTATCTAGTACGTTATAAAAAATTACTTATTAGTATTTAATAAAATTAATAGTAGAATAACTATATTACAAGTAAGAAAGATACTACTAGTAACTCTAATTATATAATCCCACCTACTCATTAATATGTAATCAATTAATTCAGTGGTTGGTAAGATATTCTTAATTGCGCTGGAGTGTTAATGTTGTTAATAGCTTTAAATATGAGTGGCGCATTAAGGGCGGAGGATTAAGTAATCAGCCAATACCTACGAGAACCATCTGTTGTGAGGCAAGATGCGAGGCCCGTTCCCATAAAATGCCCACAGAATGGTTGACTTCTACGTAATCAGCTACAGCTGCAGTGGGCTTGTGATAGTTATAGGCGAAGCGAAATCGTGAGTTAGGTCCGATTTCAAACGCCGCTAATGGGCTTCGTTATTTTGCCTCAGCTGCGGCAGCGTTTATGTACACCTGCCACCTGCTTCGTATGTATAGAGTGGGAGTTCGCATCAGCTTTATTAGTTGAGAGGACCGGGGCGCGGCACCGCGGTACATAAATGCCCCAGTTTACCTCAGCTAGCTCAGGCCTCGCTGGCTCGTTTCTATGTACTGTTGTATCACGCTAAAAATTAACCAATTAAATCCCAAATCCCCGTAACGAGCCAGCGAGGCCTGAGTTGGAGTTGTGCGAAAAGAGGGTCCGTTCTGGGCGCTCCCACCAAAATTATCAACTTTCTTTCAATTTCTTTTTAAAATGTAAAGATTTAAACCAAAAAAAATAATTACGCAACCAAATCAAAGCCGATACGTATAAAACTTTATATACGCGTCGAACATAAGCTAATATACGTACAGGAATTTTTTTCAACTTTTTTAGGTGGCAATTACAGCCAATATGGCTAGGTTTAGATCTAGGATTTGAGCGACCGCAACGCCCTCATAGCTGCGACGCAACAACCACCGGTCGCATTATCGTGCACCGGGTCTCCTAAGTATATTTTATATGGGAAAAGCCCGTATATCAAATTTTTCGGCCGTACGGGTTGTGGTTGTTGCGTCGCAGCCGTAAGAAGGTTGGGGTCGATTAAATCCGAAACGCCCTCCTTACTGCGACGCAACAATTATTGCTTCCAACATTTTGCTATGGACCTTCCAAGGTAATTCAGTATGGGAGAAGCCCGTCCAGCTATTTTTTTGTTCGTACGGGTTGTGGTTGTTACGTCGTAGCCATAAGAAAGGTCCGGACTTGATCAACCGGAACGCCCTCCTAGTTATAACGCAACAACCATAACCCGTACGGACAAAAAAAAAGCTATACGGGCTTCTCCCATACTGAATTACCCTTAGAAAACCTATGGCAAAATGTTGCGACCGGTAATTATTACGTCGCAACCATAAGAAAAGTCCGGACTTGATCAACCGGAACGCCCTTATGGCTATAACGCAACAACCACAACCCGTACGAACAAAAAAATGGCTATACGGGTTTTTCCCATACTGAATAACCCTTGGAAGGTCCATGACGAAATGTTATACGCGGTAATTGGGTTGTTATAACTATAAGGGCGTTCCAGATTAAAGGCTTACCCAGAACGGAGTTTTTAGCCATTTTTTCGGGCGCGTTTTATTAATCGCGACTTAATTAAGACTAACGTACCACACAAGCGAACGGTCCAAACAAGCGAACGGTCCAAATTTTCACACTCCGCGACAACGAACTCAAATAAAATAACCACAACGTAATTAATCAATTTAACTAATCGGATTCGTTTTCGTTAGACGTATCTACAGCTTCTTCATAAGTATGCGCATTATGTCCGGGCTTGCCGTAAACGCCACACTTCCGTTCCTTTGTCTTAACCCTCTTGCGACGACCACCTTTAGCCGCTATTGGCTGCATTTTTTTACTACCCCCTTCTTTTTCGGCCAGAAGAATTTGTCCCTTTTGCATAATAAATGTTCCTCCTTTTTGGAAACGTTTATTTTTGGTCCTCCGACGTTTACTTAAGATGTGGTTCGTTTCGCGCAATTGGGCAATTTCTTTCCGAAAAAAAATAACTTCGTACAAAAGTAACAAGTTACTTTTCGTTAAAAGATTAACCGATTTTACTATTCTTGTTAACGAGCTACCCTAATGATTTCTAATCTTTTTTTACAAATAACGTCCTTATTTCGTTACTTTACGGATATTTTTAAAGGTTTTCGCGGAAGGGGAAAAAATAAAACCGGCGGAAATAAGTAACAAAACCGTCGGTATAGGCATAACCGGAGGAACGTCCAAGTCGGAAAGGACGTTATTAAAATCAAATAAAATAAGGCCAGTTTTTGCAAATCCGGATTTGATGTTGTCGGACGTTATGATAGCTTTAAACGCGTCGTAAAAACCGGCGAGGAAATTTTTTTTCGCGATATAGGTATGGTAACGTCGCATTAAACTTTCGATATAAAACGAATAAGCGCGTTTTAAAACGGAAAAGTAAAAAATGTTAAAAGGTTAAAGCCGATAAAAAAAATGCGCGGGTATACAAAACGTAATAATCCCGTTATTCGCGCAATATTTTTCGAATTTAATCGAATAATAATTTTCGTAGCCGTCGAAAATAAAGAAACGTTTAGTACTTTTCGTACGCATTCGTATATGTTTGTTAAAGTGTTAAATCCATTTTAGATTTAATTCGTTTATTATCCAACTATTATAACTGGTACCAACCTTTTAATCGGCTGGTAATAGGTTATCGCGATACTAAAAATTAAGGTGGGGTTTTCCTGCCAATATAATAAATGGCAGTAAAACCTAACCTTACGAATTAATAGCCTGGATAACTGTAACTTATTCCCGATTACCTTATTAAGTTTATTTAGGTTTTTTACGCCTTTTAACGTTTATAATTATTATACCCGATGCCATAAAAAGTTTTATTAAGAAATCCGTCTCGTCGAAGTTATAAATATCCTTTTTTGCGATACCGTATTTTGCGATTATAACCCGAATAAGCTTAAACTATTTGCGAAATACCTTTAAATTTTCGGATAATATCCTTTAATAATCGATTTTCCGATTAAAACGCGTCTGAAGTTTTTTTTGCCGTTTAACAAAGTTCGACGCCCAGTTAACCCCGATACGTATCGCAACGCGTTAGGTAAGCAGTAAATTCGCCATATCTTTAACGTATTAAAGCCGGATAAAAAACGTTCGCGTATCTAGGTTAAGGATTCGATCGATAATCGATTTTTCTTCGGTTGCCGTTAATCTTCGCGAATTAGCAACAATATCGGCTCGGGCGCGTTTACCGTTATATCGGGCCTGCAAGGTCGTATGGGTAACATCGTATATAAAACTAAGCGTTTTGAAATTAAGTTTTCGGTTTTATTTTTTAGCCTGAACAACTAGGTTTATTTTAGATTCTTTTGTAAAACGTTTTATAACGTTGGTATTAAGTAATAAACAAATAAAGTTGGATGGTTAAAATGTTGACAAAATTGGACCGTTCGCTTGTTTGGACCGTTCGCTTGTGTGGTACGTTAAATATATATTAAAAGATAAAAATTTTAATTTTATATTAACTTTTCGTAATTATAAAATAAATAACGTTAAATTAAAATTATTTTTAACGAATTCGAATTAAAGATTTTTAAAGATTTGTATGGGAATGCTTAGAACGGAGCCAAAAAATCACAACTTGCTATCAGGCCCTATTTTTGAGGTTTGTGTTTTTTGTGGGGTTTATATGGGTCTTTTATGGGTCGGTACTTAGAGCTACAGGTTTTAAAGAGCACTAGCCATAACTGCGCCGCAGGCGCAGCCACAACCTTAAAAATAAGGCCTGATCTCGATGAGGTAAGCCCCAGTATCCTCTGCACTTATGCGTATTAGAGCGGGCTAGAAAAGGACGGCGGTGTGTGCATTAAGTTCGAAAAACTGCTACCTACGAGGGCATATCCGAACCATGGATCCTTGTTCTATTGGCAGCACCTTGATATCCAGCAGAGAGCAGCTGAAGGACACTCATTCATATATCAGCATCGTAGAAAAGGATACCGCATCTCTCAATCCAAGGCAGCATATTTTGAGGCTTGTTTTGCGTTATAGGGGTTACTAGACGAGGCCGAGTGTCATGGCCTTAATAGGGTTCATGTTACCGCACGCCTCGGCATCTTGCCCAATACGGATACCACTTGCGCCTTAACAAGCATAGAATATTGGGAAAAGCGCAAGGCTGTGCTTTCCAAGGTGACCCATGCTGTTATATCCTCCAAGAATTGGATGGTATTCACTCAGCTCTTTTCGCCTTGGGGTTCTGTTGGCTGTAACCCCCCCCCCCCCCCCCCCTGAGTTAATTCACGGGGCGGTGTATATCTAGGTTGCTGATATTTACAGTAAATAAACAATGCTTCTACGATATCACCGCCTCCGGATTTGTAATGAACAGCACCGGATTTGCGCCCAAGCACGCTGTGCCTAAGCTGGGATCCAAGGAGGCCAGGTTTGCGCTGGTGTCTTTCATGAAGCTCTTGACGTCATTCCCATACCAAGCTTGGAGATAGCTCAGCAACAGTTGCGCGTGTATGCCTATGTGCACCCACAAGCGCGCAGAGAAGAAGACGTAGGAAAAGGCCGTGTGTGTGTGCTCTGTGCGAATGTGACATATGGAGGGGAGGGGAGGAACGGAACGTGACGGACTCAGTCCAATCCGAAGCGCTCACTTTATAGCGAACCACTGCCAATCCTACTGTACCTGCCTACAGCGAACCGTGCGGAGCGGGCACTATAAACCATGTTTAATCCGAGAACGCCAAGATCCTTGCTAACACTGGTCATCGATATCACTGGCATGCATAGCATGCCAGCCAGAGATGAATAGACTTACTCAATTCCCGTAGATGCTTACGCACTCATATATGACGCGAAGTATCTTAGTGTGCGTTGGAAAAATACATAGGTAAGTGGTAGACTGCCACTGCACTGGGGTACGGTGCAGCTATACTTATTATTATCCCGAAGAACTCGTTCCGAATCGGCGCCAAGTATGCCTGAACGTACATGAGTTGAGCCAAAATAGCGAACGCCAATAGCGCTGTTAGGAATCGCACCTAACTCACTACTGTGGCTCTACCTGTAACTACATGCCTCTACGGCAGTCGGAAGCCGGCAGCCGGCAGTCGACCCCGCGCTCGAAGCACTTGTATCAGACCTGCACGGTTCCCTTCATAGTTCTCTCGCAAACCCCGTCGGCGTAGCCAATGGACAACTGCCCATTCCCGTCTTTTCTTCCTACCGCGAAACCCCCACTAAAGATCGTCAGGGTCTTCCAACAGCTACAATGCATATCATTCCTAGTCTCGTGCTTGACTACCGAGCATACCGAGATACAACTCGGAAGATGGTCTTATACCTGCTCAAAGGAATTGCTATGGGAGTACGACGGTCGAACGCAAAAGTCTACAGACATACCGAGTTGCGCCCACACTACGCCATATAATAACGTACAGTAAAATCAGGCTACTAGTGGCTACGGTCCCTAGAAGTAACATTCTTAGGAGTTACCTGTAGTGACCATATAACGTCCTTACCGCAAAAGTCCCTAGTGATATAATGTACTTAAATCGGGATAATGTCTACAAGCCACAGCTGAGACCAGGGGCCCGACAAGGTATATTTTCACACATTTGCCCTCGACTTTCGTACCAAGGTCGACCTGATAACAAGAGTATGCTCAAGACTGAAGAGAAACTTGATCTTCGAAGACTCCTGCATTCGACTGGCATGATGGCTGTTGTCCAAGCTGGACGGGGGGTACCCCTCCGCGCACCACTGACGTCATCATACAACATCAGTTACCATTGATATCTAGGAAGATACAGTACGCAGGTGTATTTTCTATTAGTTGCCTCCACCAGGGCCACTCCAGAGCCATGTGAGTATTGTTATACATAATCGTATGGGATTAGACATCAGATGACTTGTTTGCCAGTGCTTACCGGCATCGCCAACTCCTAACAAGTCATCAAAAATAGATTCGAACGCAATGACCATATATATTGCATTCGTTTGTTAACAGAATCTACGTCTTAGTCATATACACACGATACTTATTTTGCTATGGGAATGTTTTGGAGCTTTACGAAATCTGTTTCTAATCGATCTATACCTTCTTACATAGATTCCAAGCTATTTAGTTAGCAATTGACGAAGGAAATTAGTAATGATAAGCGCACGAGGTCCACCAAATACCGTGCTCTTCCTATAGTATAACAAGAGGTTGAATATAAGAGAGAAAATGGTCGTAGGCGCTACTAACAAATATCCTTCTGTACTATCTGACGAAGGGCCAACTAACAGCAAAGCGTTACTTTTTGTAGCTGCGCCAAGTCTCATTTTTATTCGCTCAATCTGCTCCCCCTTCTCGGAAGTATCGTGACTGATTTTCGACTTTTAGCGGACCTTTAGGGCTCTTGTTGGCTAATCCTTCTATTTTAGTGGACCACAGCAGCTAGCAGTGACCTAAGATACCCCATCTGCTGTTACTTGGTCCTTCGTCAGATAGTATAAGAAATGTAGGTACCACCTTAAGGTACAGGGAGGATCTACCGATCATTACGTGCAAGTATATACGTAGAGTGAGGATGGGCAGGACCTTCAAAGTTTGCAATCGTAACTTTCTGCAGGCTGAGACGTACATGTCGATGTCAAATTAGTAGGCAGCAAGAAGAGCCTAGTTGGTCCCGTGGTAGTACCGAAACCTGAATAAGGGTAATCATATATCATCAGTAGTAGAAAACCTGTCCCGTAGACCAGAAGCGATACTGGAAACAACAGTGATGCGCATTCCTAGGGTTAATGCGAAATTTACCTTCTGCTTAGGGGATTGCGGGGGAGATTCCCATCTCCCCTCACTTTCACTTTCCCATCTCCTCATGGTATTTGTAATAAACCGGGCCAGACAATAGAATGGGTGGTATTTATGTCTTACTTAATGTTAGCTTACCTGACTGGGTGGGTTGGCTGACTTTAACCCAGGTCACGAGTTAGTCACTCGCCCTCCTTCACCTCGCGAAAGCGGCCCACCCAAGCCAGGATGGATGAGAAGAGCCTGGTGAGAGGAGAGGATGTTGTCGTCTTGCTCACTACATTGCGCCACTTGTACACACCACTAGCGAAGAGCTTGGGATTGTCCCAACCCCTTGCAAAGTCAGGAGACGCGTCAAGCAGGGACGACTTCCTGCATCATGCAGATGTCAGGGTGAAATATAGTCTGCGGACATGTGCGGATAGATATATAAGTTTGTAGTAGTCTCCTGGAACTCTCTATGGGTAGACGATCTAATGAATGAACTTCTCGTAATACTATAAACTTGACTCGTTTCGTCCCGATTTCAAAGTTAGAAACATCGTCAGATTTCAACCGAGTGGGGCTCGGCAAACAGTCAACTACGCAGACCGCCATCATTATTTGAGCACGCACATAGATCAACAGGTTGGCGCAAGTAAGGGCATCTATATCATCCCGTTAAGATACTTTCGAAGTAAAGGGTCCGGCTGGGCAGGACTGGCGACTTTGAAGCGTCCGCGGAAGTGGGGTAAGATCACCTTTGGATCGGCCTTCGCTAACATGCGCTGCATATAGAAAGAAGGCTAACAATTCTCGTCTAGGTTGATAGGCTGCTCGCGGTGTCTTGGGCTGGATTCAACAGCTCTAGCTGCTGTAGGAAGTACTTTATGGCAGAAAGGGTGAAGCGCATCTACTCTCTAGCGCTTGGCCAAATTGCCATCTATTAAGTTGGCACGCAAGATTGAAGGCAGACGAATACGCACAGTTTCGTTTGCAACGAGAAGGCGGCAGCGACCGACACCACAACTACGGCCGATATCCGATCGGATCCCGAGGCTTCTCCCACATTTCGAATCTCGCCGCCGAGTCCTCGAACCTCACATTAACTCCTTTACTATTTATTGGTTCCGGGCGGCGTCTTTCGATACCTCCATTCCCAATAACCAAATAGACTTAGTGCGACTCATTAGAACTATCGACCGCCAAAAACCAAAGCAAGAAAGAACAAAGGGCTGACGGGCCGTACAAGCTGAAAAGCAACCCCAAGCGCAGATTAGCCACTTACACTTGCCTGAAACTAGGTGTCGGAGATATACAGTACATGCGAGATTCATCCAGCCGGGTACCTACCGTAATCATCAATACGAAAACGCTCACGATCCGCTTATTATTGGGCTCGCCAGCCGTGTCTTCGTCGCCCAGCCAGCCGACAGCGCTCAGCCGTATCTAGGGAGTCTGCCAGTTGTGTGTGTCATTCACTGCCGAAGTCGTCACCGGAGTCTTCCACTACACACCCGTTACTCCCTCTACGCCTCCAGCCTCTAAGCCACCTACCTCATTGGTCTGTCTGTGTACATACAGACCCGGAGGTAAATGCAAGCCTGCGATACTCACAGTTGTACATATACAACATACATACATGTATGTATCCTCATCCTTACTAGGTAATCTGCCTGGCTTCAATGCACATAGCGCATGCCGCCTTTCCCACATTCTCATTTCTTGGATGTGTTCCGCCTCGAGTCGGCACTGTTCTGACACTTGTTTTTCTCCCCTCTCACCAGCCTTCCGCCCTCCGGCCAGCAACAGTCGGGCTTCCGCATCTTTCTTCGCAATTTTGCCTCATCATCGGTCGGGCGTATCCATCCGACCAGATCCTGCCGAGCACCATAACTCACTCAAGTACATAAGATACTACGTCTCCTCCGACTCAGCCACCTGCGTCAGCGCGACGACGGCACGAAGGAAAAAGAAAGAAGACGGAAAGGAGAGACTCGAGAAATCTACCGAAGTCGGCCGTTACTATCCAAAGATTCCGACACAGCCTACCCTACCTGCATACAGATAACTCCATCGCATCTCACTTACACCCCCAACCCCCGACGCCTCTAGCAAGCCAGTCCGTCGCTTGATCCCAGCAGTACTGTCCACGGAACGTATGGCTTTTGTAGTGCGTGGTGAATATATGAACTTCGATTCCCTAATAGAGGTGCGTCTCACACATAATTTCCTGCTTTTCCGTATTGCATCGCTTGAAGCGGGGGTGTAGCGACACTCTCCTTGTCTTGCTATCTCCCCTCCCTCACACAACCCCCCCTTGCCTGCCACCTTTCCTGCGAGCGGCTGCAGCGCTGGCCGAGTTATCCCCACGTCCCACCAACCTTAGCATCCACCTCCCACCATCAATCTTCTAATCCACTTTCTGCTTCACGGCACTGTTCTCCCTTGTGCTCGACGTCGAAGTGCGGGGCTAACCCATTTCGATAGTAAATTCTGTCTAGTCTAGGTGTGGCCCTGAGTATCTTACATCGCTAGCCGCTACTTGCGGTGTCGAGAACACCGACCAGGCTTGCTTTACAACTGCTTCCTAGGCCGATACCAGTTCACCTTTGTTTGGCGCTCAATACACCGCTGCTATGGCACAGCACGCTTTTGACCAGTTCGGCGCAGTCCATAATAACAGTGGCAGCATCGATCCAAGCGATCTAGCCATGTCCGGAACATACGGATCTTCCTCGTATTCAAATAACTTCAACGGCAACAACAATACTTCCAACGGCTTCTTCGACGATGACGAGCTCCTTGACGGGCTCGCCAGCCCCACCGATCCGATACCGAATCAAGGTGGTATCCACAATCAAGGCCAGGATTTCGGGGGGATGAGCGACGTCAACATGGCTTTCCCTCAAGCCATGTACGCGTCGCATCAGAGCAACTCCGGTCTGCAGATGGGCCAGTCGCACATGAACGGCTTTTCCAACACACCCGATGGCGATCCCATCCAGAGCCCGTTCGTCCATAACTTCAACCAGGCCCAGTTCCGTCAAATGCAACACCCTCAACCATTCGGGACGTCCCTCCACTCTCCTGTCTCTTATTCGGGCTCTCCCATGGCTAATTCCGATGTGAAAAATGAAGGCGGCAAGGATCCCAACTACTTGAATGCAAACCCCCGCTCTCGCCTTTCCCAGTCTATGCAGCGCAAGACGTCTAGCAGCAGGAGTCCCCTGACCCCTACGACAACTGCCGCCATGTCCGCCATGACGATGAACTCGCAGGATCCGCCAGCGTTTGGTGCTCAGCCCATCCGGACGCCAAGTGCTCATGCGCACCATGAAAAGTCACCGTCTGGCCAGTGGATGCAAACTCCCAACAGTCTGTCCTCCTTTCCTGGCTCCGGTTTCTCCTCCCCTATGCAACACGCAATGCAGAACCCACAGATTGCGGACGTGCTACTCAAAGGAGGTACATCAATGCCCGCGAAACTCGGCGCACATAACGCTGTTTCGTCGCAGGAGATGAAGAGGAAGCGGCGCAGGGAATCTCACAACCTCGTCGAGCGGCGACGTAGGGACAATATCAATGAGAGGATCCAGGACTTGAGCAAACTGGTGCCCACGCATAGGCTGGAAGATGAGAAGATTCGCAAGCTTATTCAGAACGGGACACCTCTGTCTCCTAGCCTAACAGGAGTCTCCCATTCGGCTCAGGCGACTTCCGGCCTTGCCGGTCCCGGTGCAAAGCGAGCCACAGGCGCTGGGAACATCACCACTGGGCTACCCCTCGAGGAAAAGGACAAGGGCCCCAACAAGGGTGACATCCTCAACGGCGCCGTTAGCTGGACAAGGGATCTCATGTGGATGCTGCACCTTAAGCTTCAGCAACAGGAGGAGCTCATCAACACCATCGCCGACCTGGGTGGTAACGTACCTCTTGAGCTCACTGAAGATGAAAAGCGAATGCAGACGGAGTTGATGGAGGCCATGTCCAAGAATGGAGCGCATACTTTCTCCTACTCGCGTTTTGCCGGTTCCGGCCTGCGAGTCCCCCAACACACCGACTACAAGGGAGAGCCACTAAATGGCGCCAGCAACGGGGTTGAAGCCATAGGCGCAAGTCCGGATGATGACAACTCCGCCATCGACCTTGCTGGTGATCTAGGAGAGACCGGCCAATATTGGAATGACCCCGACGATGACGGTAGTGGCCCGGCGTCCGTCAACTTTAAGGAAGAAGACGAGTATGGCATGGACCTCACCTCCTGATACGCTCGCTGCCTGCCGGGGTAGCCGTATCTCTGTGGGCAACCGACGTAGTTCTTCGCCTACCTCTACCCCCATTAGTCTGCTGTCTTCCTTTCATACTTCGTTTGGTTTCGGTCTCAATTAGGGTTGTCATAGTCTCTTTCAGGCAATTTTCTTTAATTACCATTCGTATCGCATTTGGAGGTCGTTGGGGAGTGCGCAGGCGTTCTCACTACTCGGGAGGCAGCGGCATAACTTGCTCGGCCATGGACATGTTAGGGATTCTCACCGGTGGGATGCAGGGTCTTGTTTTTCTTTCCCGTCTTCTTTTTTGCCCTTGCTCTTGTTCTGATGATACCTGGCAAATATGGAGTTACGGATACCACGTTAGCATTGCTTGCGTTTCTTGCATGATTGATATCTTGTATATGGGCCACATGCATCATGGGATATTAGAATTTCATACAGCAACGTTCACCTGACCTGAGGCGTTGCCATCTACATACGTGTCCGTATTACAATAATAGTATGAGAGTGTACGTACATGGTTTTGCATGGTATAATGAAATGACGATTGCAAGGTCGTGTCAAGCTACACTAGCCAGCAGCATGCTCGGTACCTTACCAATGTCTAATACAGAGAAGATATTCACTCATAGCTGTCAACAAATTCCAGGCTTCTTTGCGCTTCATGTCCTCCTGCAGTGCAATGCGCTCCAAGGCCGACCGGCCGTTAAAATATTTCCAGAAGACGGGCCATGCCTTCTGGACCTTGGTGTCCTTGAAACGTCGTCCAATAGCCGAAAGGTAGAGCGAGTCGTTGCCGGTGGCCTTCTTGGAGTCGACAATGATGTAGGGGGCCAGGTTGGCCAGGTGCGCCGCCTCGTTCAGGGAAGGGTGGTCCGTCGCAATGGGTATCTGCTTCCTAGCGTGGGCGGCGGCCTTCTCGGCAGCTTCGCGGTTTGCCTTGTCGGCTATGCGCTCGAGCCGCGCCTTCTCGGCCACCTGCTCCCCAATGGTGGTGTGCTGGCTTTCACTTAGTGGCGAAGAGTGGTCGTCGGAAGACGAGTCGCCCGGAGAAGGCGACGTTGCCCGTCGGCGGCCGCCGCCTTCGTCGGAAGCAGTGGCGGGGAGAGCAGTGGAGGAGGCGAAGGGGGAAACCGAAGCCTCATGCGCGGCCCTCAGTTCGTCAGCTTCGAGCTGGTACTCGACTTCGTACAGGATCTCTGGCCAGACGACCACGTACGCAAACGTACACAGCTGTGTCACCCAGCCGCCGCGCATCAGCCATGCCAGCATTGATAGGTACGTCGGGCGGTGGTTCTTGCTTGGCGAGTGCCACTTGTACGGGCGCGGCGCCATCGACAAGTCGGCAAGGAAGTTGGGCAAGTGCGGCGCCAGCGGGAAAGCTTTGGCCCAGGTTTGACTCGCCCTGGGCAGGTCGTCGGTGTTGCAGTTGGGGGACATGATGTAGACATCTCGCGCATGGAGGGGCGGGATGGCGATAGCACGGCGCCAGAAGATGAAATGATGTGCGTATTTACGCACTTGTGCCGGCGACAGGGCATTGCCGTGACCGATTTGGTGAAACCTAGAGTGGCAGTCAGTGCGCAACGGCCCATCAGGCAGAGAGCTCGGGGCTATTTCGACTTACGAAAGTGTCGGCTTTGATAGGCGCACGAACTCGACCATTGCCGCCGTCGTGTCATCGCTGTCGGCCTGGAGTTCGGCGATGATCTTCTTCTCGTTGTTCACCAAGAGCAACGCGAAGTTCTTGTCCAGAAAACCAGGGTCGTCCATGTTGTCTTCGGCTACGAAGCTATTTGCAGTTGTGATCCAGAGTCCCCTTGATCCGGCATCGTCGTCCGCCGGCAGATCCGTCAGACAAAACGGCGCAGGTATCTGAACCGAGTGAGTCACAGCCCCTTCGGTCGTTTCTAGCTGCAATGATGCTATTCTATTTTGTGAGACGGCCGCGTAGATGTCGTGCATGGAAGCCGCCAACGAAGATGTCTCTAGGATATCTCTCCAGAGTACGCTCATCTTGGTTCCTATATCGCCCTCTTCGTCAGCGGAAGTTCTACGTGGGTGATCGACTAAGTGCAGCGCCTCGGCGGTGCTGAGCACAACGCACTTGCTTCGCGGCCTTTGTCCTTCAAAGCCAGTATACGCTTAGACTCCTTCCAGACAAAGTCACATCTCTGTTGGCTGTATTTGTAGGCTTTATTAACCTTCTTGATGATGTGGAAGTAGAGAGTGTCGATCAGTTCTCTGGCTTCGTGTTTCTTCGGGTGCAGGATGAAAACAAGATTAAACATGGTCATGCCACTCTTTTTATCCTCGGCCTCGACTGCCGGGTTGGCAATGTTTGCATCATCTCCCGTATCTCTGGCTTCGATTTGCGCCGTATCCTGTTGGGGCGCAGGGTCGTAGTCGCTCCTGCTCACTGCGTCCCCGTTTTCAGACGGCTTCGCGTGCTGATATTTTGGCTTCTTCTTCCCCCTCTTCTTCATCTTCCACATTCCGTTCTCGGGCACAAAGACCGGGTAGGATGCACACAGGAGCTGATCCAGAGAAACTTGGAAGCGCTTCTTGTGGAAGGACCGCGCAGGAGTCAGGAGGCTCTCAAGGTCCCTGGTAGGGAAGCCAGCGACGTGGTCCCAAGGTACGATATGCGATCCGCCCTCTGTTTCGAGATGATCATCATGATTCCAGTTTTGAAAGTCAGTCGAGTCGTGTAAGACTCCTGACTGTGTTTCAAATGCAGGATCGTACATTTTATTGAGCACGTCCTCATTGGCGAGGTCGCCATTAGCATTATCATCATCGCTGTCACTATTGTCGTCTTCGTCATCATCGTCATCACCACCTTCACTACCGCTAGGACCGCCATCGCCATTCTCGTCGTCTGGCCTATCCGTGCTTTTCGCACCCTGAGGCGGGTTGTTCGTCGGGAGTATTCGAGGAGGATAATGGAAAACAAATTGTGGGCCATCCCGCGATCTATTGACGACCAGGGCCACACCGAGGAAGTTGCAGGTGCTGGGAAGTACCGGTGAAGCCATTGATTGGCGAGTGAACATCCCAACTTGAATCCAGAAGATAAGGTAAGGTTATGGAATTTCCTCAAGATACTAAGGGTTCAAACTTCTTGATAGGAAAACCTCCAATGCAGTGCATCATTGCCTATTAGAATATTTTTAAAACTCGCTTTCGGTTTAGAGTTAACTTTAAATCTATATTCGACGAGGCCAAATAAATATTTTAGTTTATTTACTGAGATATATGTAAAAATTGAAATAAGCATAACTTTTTTATTAATATAGAAGTTATAAGTCTTATAACGTCCTACACCACCTTATTAGATACACCACCTTATCGGATGATTTTTGGCACATTTTAACCACCGGACTTTAATTATCTATTTTTTAACATTAATAATATATAACGACTTATAAAAAAGCGAAAATAAACCTAGCTATTCAGGTTAGAAAACGGGACCCAAAACTTAATTATGCGACATTTAATTTTATATATAATATCGCCTTTTTTATTTTATATAAAGAATATACTTATAAATCCTTTAAAGCCGGTATTAATCTTTGCGAAAATTATAACCGACCGAGCGAAATTTATTATCGACCAAATCCTGAACTTAAATACGTAAGCGCTTTTTGTTCGCCTTTAATACGTTAAAAATATAGCGAATTTATTATTTACCTAACGCGTTATAAAACGCGTTAGAATTAATTAAGCATCGAGATTTATATAACAGTAAAAAAAAATTTAAAATGCGTTTAAATCGAAAAATTAATTATTAAAAATAATTATACGAAAATTTAAAAATATTTCGTAAATAATTCGAACTTATTCGAATTATAATCGTAAAATACGATATTATAAAAAAAGACATTTATAATTTTAATAAAACGAACTTTTTAATAAAGTTTTTTATAATATTGAGTATAATAATTATAAAGGTTAAAAAACGAGAAAAACTTTAATGAACATAATATAAATATTAAAAATAAATTATAATTATTTAAGTTATTAATTTTAAAATTAAGCTTTATTTTTATTTATTATTATATCGGAAAAAATTACGTTAATTCTTTATATCGAAAATATTTATTATTATTTAATTTAAAGTTCGGTAAAAGTTATTATAATTAAATAGGAAACAAATTTTTTTAAAAATAAATTTAATATTTTAATAAATATATATAAACGCGTATAAAAAAATTCGAAAAATATTACGTAAATAACGGTATTATTATGTTTAACATATTTACGTATTTTTTATCGGTTTAATTTTTAAACGTATGTTTTCTTTTTTTTATATTAAACGTGTTTATTTACTTAATATCGAAAATTTACTATAATATGATTATATTTATATTACGAAAAAGAGGTTTTTCGGGGTTTTTGACGTATTTTAAGCTGCTATAATGTCCGATAATATTAAATCCGGATTTGCGAAAGGTAAATTTATTTTATTCGATTTTAATAATGTCCTTTCCGATTTGGATATTCCTTTAATTATGCTTATACCAACCGTTTCACCGTTTATTTCCGCCGGGTCCATTTTTACCTTTTCCGCGAAAACCTTTATAAATATTCGGAAAGTAATAAAGTAAAGACGTTATTTATAAAAAAGTATTACAATTATTAAGGTACCTTATTAATAAAATCTATTAAATCGATTAATTTTTTAAATAAAAATCACTTAATATTTTAATATACCTCTTTTTTAAAAAATTAAAACTTATTTAATTACGTAAAATTAAGTTTACCTTTAATAAACATCGAAAAATTAATAATAAACGTTTTTAAAAAAGAGGAATATTTATTATATAAAAAGAACAAGCTTTTTTTAGCCAAAAAAAGTGGGCAATAAAAAATTAAAGTTAATAACGGTTAAAGGTAATCGTTATAAAAAATGTTAAGATAAAACAACGGAAATATAGCGTTAACAGCAAGCCCGGATATAATGCGGGTACTTATAAAAAAGCTATAAATACGTTTAACGATAAAAAATTCGTTTAATTTAAATTAATATATTACGTTATAATTAATTAATTTAAATATATTATCTCGGAATGCTAGAAATTATCCGGTAAGATAGTGCATCCAGTAAAATGATATGGGACGTTATTATTTATTAATATATATTTGTAATATATATGGAATTAAGCTTATTAATATTTAAATAGAAGTTCGTATATATAAACTTAAAAATTATTATATATTTAATCGGCTTAAGTTTTATAACTTAACGAACCCACCACAGAGTACTAAATATATGTGCAAGTTAAATCTACGAAGTCATATATGTACCGGCCCAAACATCTGCCATTAGAGAGGTCGTTCATATCATTTCAGCCCTGTCTTCCATACCCGCCTCTTTCATCGTCTATTTCGACCTCCGACCACACTACCGCGGCTATCAACCCCAAGGAGCAGATGATATCTTGACAGCTACGGGCCACGTGGACACGCAGTCAGATTCATTCACCGTGTCATATCTGTCCCCCTATGATCCCTAGGCCTAAGCCCGCAATGACACCAGCAACACAAGCGACTGTCTGTCTCGGAACCCCATTTCCACTACCAACAATACCGCCGTCCGCACACTGTGTGCTCTGGATATTGTGGCACGCTTCCGATGAGAGACTCGAGCAGATGGCGGTAGCACTGGCTGACGGAACCGTCGCATGCGTTGGCGCCACCGTCGTCCCCCCACTACCGGGGACGACGACGGTAACGCCGTATTCTGCGCCTCTGCCGGCCAAGCCAGACGTGCAAGCCGCGTAATTGCTCGAGCACTGGTCAAGAGCCGAGGTACAGGCGGCACTGTCAGGGAACGACGTTGGTATGTAAGGAAATACGAAATAACTGTTCGAGACGTAAGACGCTATTGGCGCCGTCCCAGAGGTCTGTGGTGCTCCGGTGCATACAGCTCTAAACGACATAAATCCTATTAGTTCATATGTCGACAGCTCGGCAGTGGCGCAAGCAAGTGGCTTACCCAGACGGACAGCAGGCCGCTTGATCATTCCCGTCTAAAGAACATATTGTGCCCTTCTGACAACATGTTCCCACAAAGGCGGAACCTTGGTCTTCGCAACTGAAGAAACTGGCGGGACATTCTGCCTGTCGCTTCTGTACTGGGGAATATGATGAGTATTCCAGTGACGAGAGAAGGTCGGCAAAGACAAGTGGTGTTCCAGCTATAAAAAATAGCGCTGCGTGGTTGTGTAGCCGCAATCGCATCTTTCTATGTGCACTTGTTCCCTCCTGACGTATACAAGGAAAAAGGACGCTATTCAGAGGCTCGGCTCCAAGCCAAGGATTTGTCTCGGAAGTATAAATGGTATATACTGCTGCGTGGCTACCGGCTCAAATCGGCTGGCTGGCAGGTATAGACAGTTCAGCGTCACCGCCTGTATCAAGAACCAATACCGCTTGTTGTAGTGGGAGGGCCCGCCAACGATAGAGGAACTTCAAGTGGCTCGATGCAATAAACAGAGGTATGTATATGTTGGTTGAATCTTGAGACGGCCTAGTGCGGCAACGCAGAAAGGATTAAATGATATAGAGAGATGCGTTGCTAACCAGCAGCATGACCAGTATCGCGATTCTGCTCCCCAAGGTACTGTCGGTTCATCGCTATCCCTCCATACAGATAAGGGGTGACGTCAAAAGGTAACAGGATTCGTTAGCCCGGCAACATGGCAGTAACGGACGACCGGGGGGTGGGCGGGGCCGTGGCGGACAGGCATGCTTCAGTACAAAGTCCGCCATAACTACACGTAAAGTTCTTTTGTATATAATTAAAAGGAAACTAATAGATATTAATGAACAAATATAAAGCTTAGAGAATATAGAATACTAACGTTCTACTTAAAGTTATAAATACTTCCTAAACGTATACACACTTACTTATATTAAGAATTAGAAATCTAAGTTGAAATCTCTTCGAAAGGACAATTGTTAAAACCCGGTACCGCACTGACCCCGAAATTTTACACCTCTTCTCCTTCGGTTCCTGGAATCTCCGGCCCTAGGCGATGAACTAGAGAGCCTTTATTACTGACAATCCCCGTGTCATTCGACATTGTCGCCGCTGAAGGGGTCTTGTCTGTACCGTACTTGGTCTCGTTGAAAATCTACCATCTTTTCCCAATGAGCGCCTTTGGGAGCCCGGGTGCGAGCCCTTACGCTGGGAAGCCTATCCCGTATGGTTGCATTGATCTCCTTTGACTCTTAGCCATAGTCCTGCTAATCCATCTACCCTATCCAGGCCAGAACGTGGGAGCTTTCCTTTAGATCATGACGGTCAGTAATGGCACATGAGCCGTGTGTCGCCAGTTTCCATGCTGATTATATCCTGAAGGTGAATGCAAGCATGCCATGACTTCCTACCTTTTGTGCATTAAGAAGGTCAAGGGGACCAACGACGAGCAATGCCGCAGCCTCGCTAAGTCCTATCTCGCCTGTCGGATGGAGAAGTAAGCGCTCGATAGGCTTGGCTGTAGATTGCTTAAACGATGTTTTAGTGGAGCTGACCTCCCTAACGTCTAGGAACCTGATGGCAAAGGATGACTTCAAAAACCTAGGTTTTAGCCAGGACCAGAAACCGGCAGTCTCGAGTACCCAAGAGCCCCAAGGGGGCGAAAAAGGCGAGTTGAGATGGTAGCCGGCAATAACACTACGAACTGCATCAGTGCGTATTCAGCTCCGCCCTCTCTATATCTTCTTCAAGCAGGCAACCCAGGAGTCGACTCATAAACTGCTGGCAGGAGCAACTGGATTCCAACTGCGAAGAGGCGGCGGACTCGTTGGAGTCGCGGGGGGAATACTGATGAAGACTTGGCCTAGTAATCAAACTCTCTCATACCCACAGCGTTACCCATCAAGACGCGTCTTCTTCCAACGCTACGCGAGGTGATTGCACGATCAGGTGAAATGCCCATGTAAACTGCATATGAGCCAAAAAGCTGCCAACAGTTAACATAGCGAGTCTAGTGATATTGGGAGTATGTACACGAGCTACGACATCAAAAGACACCCGAAGACTGGTATTGTCACCCCTTGCTAAATTTTGTCTATTAGTTGCCTAGAGAAGAATATAAGAACCAGTATTCATGCCCCGTCTTGCCGGCTAATCATAGCGGATTGTGCCGATACAGCGCTGGTGCTTTCAGTGACCACACGCTTAGTCACCCGCCAAATAGATTCAATACTGACAGGTTTTTTAGAAGATATTGTTACCCTCGCAGTTTTCTGGGTGTCGTTTCCACGTCTTCCGTCTACTATTCTGTGCTCGATATATCATCAGCCTGCTTAAGACCTTTCTAAGTTACTGATATCGAAGGTTGTCCAAACCCGGGGCTAAGGATTTATGGAATATGTATCGCATCAAGGCACAACCCGATGGACTGACGTGGTTTGAGTGGCACAGGGGTGGGCCTATTCCACGACCACGTCAAGAAAAATTAGCAGCAAACCAGAACAGCCACCCGTGGTCTGTACGGTGCTCTGGTGAGTGCGTTTCCCATGCCACTCGCATTCCATGGGGTACGAAGCATAACTATTACGGACGCCCGTAAGTCGTCTCCGCCACCAACATCCGCAAGGACGTCGGCGTGGTAAATGTCTAACCCTGCGCCTTCCAGTGATGTGGCCATGCTCCTACCAGTGATGTGCCCATGCTCCTACCTAGCTTGGTGATGGAAAATGATGGCCTCCATTCTCATTCTGCCAAGTTCATCAAGTCCTCCTTCAATCTTTACACTGGGACTTGTGCACCGCTGTGAAACATGTCGGTCTTGTTCTATGTAGGATTGGAACGCCAACTGACCTGCCGGCTGGCACTACAAGCTTATACCAGATTTAACAAGTGTCTAGTAGGTTGTTTACTATACAGCTTAAGTTCACTGGGATAGTGCCATGCACCCCAAGAAGGTACTTTCTTGGAAACCTGAACGAATGAAGCCGTGGAAAGGGGTATCTGTATACAGTTTACGCGGGCAGTGACGCGCAGGTGGATGCTCAAACGTATATATCAGGACAGCAGAACTCCAACAAAAGCGAAGGGTTGTGTGGCTTACAAGTAAAAGAGCCAAAGACGCGGTATTGAAACCCCATGGACTGACTGCTCCCGCTCAGATACAGCAACGACAATGTGACTCGTACTGCACTGTTATATGCATGGCAACAGCACCGCAAACCTGGTTCGGAGCAAAGTATATTCCGGTAGTCCCAGGGCCAAGGTTTACTAGGTTTATACTTGATGATCGGATACTTTCGAAGCATGGGTAACAGACTGGATGATATCTTTCGGACGGCTGATAGGACGGTGGCCCACGTGTTCACCTCCTTAGCTGGGACTAACGCCGCCGAAATCTTCTATTCCGATACCTCGCCGAATATTCAAACCTAAAACTCTAAATCTCTTTTGGCAACCACCGCTTATCGTGCTCGCCCCCGGAAAATCAGCCGCGCCAAGTAGCCATGGGTGGTACCTTCACCTTTAAAATATAGCTGTCATACCGCTAATCGCCGCCGCCGCTTGGTTAGGCAGGGCTCCTTTTTTTTGTGGGGGGGGGGCCTCCCCATTTAGGTGTATGGTCTTGATATTTGCTGTGGTATTGACAACGATGGTGAGGGTGATGTTATGACAGTTGCACTAGCCTGCTCCGTCAGTGCACGAAGTCAGTACACGTGTATGGGGGAGATGAGAATTGCAGGTGGGGTTGTCCAAAGGGGCTTAGGTATAGCGGGATTTGAATTTTGGGCGAGGTGGAAAAGATTCCGAGGACCCCTACTTAGCCTTTGACAGCTATCTTAAACATTAGAACATCGTATCCAATGCCCCGTCTTGCGAGAAAAGCTCTCGGTTCTCGGTCCTCTCTACGTCAATCGGCATTGTCTGCTGAGTGTCGAGACATGGTCGCTCTCATACGCAAATTCACTAGATAGCGACGTGACTTTACAGTCCTCGAAGTTTCCTTTGATCATTGAACGGTGGTCGCCTCGGGTGCGACCGAAGCGCCGAATGGCCCGAGTAGGCAAAGACAGACAATAATGTTTCCTAGGGCTAGCTGACCCTGCACATGATGACACTAGCTTCGCCGCCGCAAACCTAGAACTTGCTATATCAAGTGAAGGTAATAATCCGCGATTATGCAAAAGGGTCGAAATACACCCTAGAGAACGGGTGCCCTCTCGTTCCCTTGCGATTTCGATAGTGTGGCTGCTGAGTTACGGCTCTCAAGGTGCCAAAACAGCCCATGGTCTAAACATGCTGGAATCGCCAATTCGGTGATGAACGCGTTCATAGTGACTGCATACGCGCGACAACAATGCCATACTCGCGATATGTTCCTGGGTCTGTGAGATTTCTCCTTCGTCCGGGATGGGTTTGGTGGCTGTGCCCGATATTAGCATAACCGGCTCGTCATGCCTCTGTATATCCTGCACCGTGTATGACCCAGGTGACTTTGGGTCTTGGTAATCCTCTGCAATTCTAGGGCCTTGGGAGAAGTTGCCAGGTCTCGTCGAAAAAACTAGGCACAGATGGAAGCCAAAATGTATATGGATAAGTGAATCTGTATCATGCATAGGGGTGCCACATACCAAAATCCAGGGGTTGGGCTCACATCTCGGAAGAGGACTCCTTGGGATATAGTCACCTTCGCGCTCGCTCGTTAGCAACCATCAAGGCTATAGTCACCGAGAGAAAGATAGCGGCAGATGAATCATCAGCAGCACGTTTCAACAGGCCAGTGAGCTGTCCTGGACAACATTCTATAGCAGGGAATGGCCGATGTAAATACACAAAGAGAGATCATCCCACTGAGGCGGAGACAAGACGAGTTGTCTCCTCGAAAACATCTGGCTTCATTATACGCAGGGGAAGCAGGAAGACTAGGAACCATGTCAGTGGTTGACCACAACAGCAACTCCGTCAAATTATCTTATGCCACGGCGCAAGCCCACTGGATTCAACACTGCCTGTGGCTGCCTAAAGGACCGGGACGAACCATCTAAACTGAATGACTTCGAATGGAAAGTTCATGGAAAGGCTCATATACAACCGGCGAAGCGTTTTTAAGAAAAGAATTACCGTCTGCTTTTAGCTGTAATAAGTCTCGGAATGGGAGAAATGGCGCTTCAAGCACCGCATGAAGAGGAGAGTGGATACAGCGGTTGCTGTCATCAGTAGCCGGTAATTGAGCTGCCCTTGTGGTACAGCGTGCGGAGGAACAGCAGCAAAGTAAGCTACAATAGCATGACGAAGTGCAATAAGAGCCCTTCGAGACGTTAGAGATGGAGGGATGCCATTCAGAGCATGAATGTCGTTACCAAAAGAAACTACCTAAATATATAAAACAATTATTATGAAATTTGCCACCAAAGAAAAAGATAACTTCGAAGATGAAATAAAAACAATCCAAGCTATGGCGATACATACTATAAGGGGTACGTAATAAACCAGTTATCTACATACCTATATATATTAAAGTACCTACCCATTTGTAGTTAAGATAAGTATCAGCCCTGCCGTGTCTGCCTAGATGGTGTGTTGTCTGGACAACGCATAAGTTAATGCATCATGCACCCAAACGGACATGGTTGGGCAGACCATACACATCATCATCATACAGATCCATTCACATATCCGTGAATCATGGCTTATGTACGTATGTATACGTCCTCCTATCTACTACGCGTGTGCATATTCTAAGTCTTGCGTGGTCCGAGTTCGATAAATACGGTAAACATATCACCGACTTCCATGGCAACCTGACTTGATAGCGGTGTCTGTGAATCACTCATAGAACAGTATTTATTAACCCACCCGGAGAAACCTCAATGAATCAATGCCCTCTGCCATCCATCCGTCATCTGCTGCTGGCCCAATCCTGATTTCAAACCGCGACATCCAGCATCAGTCTAGCTTCAGTCAACGGACAGCAGTCCTTGGTTTCTATCATGCTGCTTCGTGGCAAGTCCAACGAGAGATCCTCGCCGAGGAAAATTACGCCACCGTCACCTACTTATATGAACAATGAACAATTTGGTTCGCATGCCCCTTGCAGCGCTCCAGCCCGTAACCTACAAAGGCTGACGGTATTCATTCGATAGCAGCGTACCTAGCCAGCCTCCGCGACGGTCGAGTCACTCGTCCAAGCCCGAGCGGGGCACGACCCCAGCCACCCTCAGCAAGATCACACCGTGAGCCTGATCAGCTTATCCCCGGGCGTCCGTCCACCGCAGGCGCCTCCGTGCGCTCTGCAACCCCCAGCAATAACCACCAGAGAATGCATTCAGATGAAACAAAGCCACGCACCGGTCGCCCAAGCACGATTGGTAGTGTCGCCTCTCCATACTCGACCACTTCTATATCAGGGAGAGACTCATACGACAAGATGTCTCCCCCAACCCCCTTTAAGCCTTCCGAGGTTGTCCCCAGCGCCACTTATATCGAGCGCGGCCAACGGTGGATGGAAAAGGAAGAAGTCGGATCGCTCCGCCGTGCTATGGATGCCATGGACCTCAAAGACTCGAATTCGCAGCCCGAGGATGACGACGAGAAACGCCTCTACAATGCTGCCTTGGATGAGGCAGCCGAGTTAGTCTGGAGACACCAACACGGAGTGAAACCACCCGAGCCTGGCACCCCTTACCAGTACAGACCCCATCTCCGAAAGGACAGCTATGCTCATGCACGTGCGGCGAGCATTCGTAGCACTAATGGACTGATCAGGGACTCCACATGTTCTCCCTCGGGTAGCTCCTCCGGAAGCGAGGCGGCCTCATCGTGCGGCAGTGCACGTGGAAGTACCGACCAGCCAGGTCATGTTCCAGCCGGTTCCAGGAAGCCAACGTCATATGCTGCGGTGGGAAGTGCGCCGCGTCCAGGCTCCGGTGGTCACCGCCGACGGAGCAGCATGAGACGAAACATCAGCGGGGAAATTGAGAAGCCATTCTCAGGGGATCAGATCTGGGAAGAGCCGGAGGGTAGTAACACCTCGGAACGAAGGCCGAGGCAGGCGGGCACCTCTGGAGCCCCTTCCCCTTTGAGGTCGAAGACGCGGAACTCCCTCAGCACAATCCAGTTCGCCCCCGAATCTCCTCAACTCCCAGCCTCAGCATCGCCGAAGTCTCTTTCCAACACGGAAATCTACAGAAACCCACCGTCCCAGTCACGTAACCCTAACTACCGAACCAATAGCCCTCCCCCAACGCCTGCGACTGTTGAAGAGGTCCCTAAGAAGAATGGCATTGAAATTCGCGGCGATGACATCCGTCAGGCCACCAGCATGCGTCTGAAAGACCGCAGTGCGAAGCTCCCTACGCCGTCCGCTGTCAGTGACAGCCCCGGGCGACCAATCGTAAGCTTTGACAGAAACTGGAAGGCCCCGGAAGAGGCAACTGATCGAGAGTCAGAAGAGTCCGGCCGAGTGCCTTTCAGACATAGAAAGAGCTGCCCGAGCCAAGACTTGGCACCGCACGCACCCACTATCGCAGCTCTGGCGGATGCTGAGGCTACGCCACCGCCATCTCGGCGGTCTGACTCGCCCCTCGTCCCAAGTACTCAAGTAGAAGACGACCGAAGCCGCCAGGTACCGGCTATTGCCATTTCCGATGAAAGACCTGCTATCCCAACCATTGTGCTTCCCGGCGACGAAGGCAGCACGCCGGACATTCCAGCAAACGCGATGCCAGACAACGGTGGCCAAAAACCATCGGCGAGGCCGCTGCCGACCCCTGGGGCAGCGAATGCACAAGCTCGCAAGACTTTTGACGGTCGCCCGAGAAGTCACTGGTCGCCGGCCCCCAATGCCACGACCCGTGCGACTGCGCTCTGCCACGAATGCGGCTCCCCCATCCAGGGTCGTTTCATCGCTCTGAGGGGCTCAGCGGAGCGCTTTCATCCACAGTGCTTCCGTTGCCATGCCTGCGGCACAAGCCTCGAAGCGCTCGAGATTAGTCCTGAGCCGGATGCGTTCCGTAACGAACGCCTAGACCGGATCCGCCGAAGGGCTGCCGGAGAGAACTTAGAGGAGGTCCCCGGCAAGAGTATGGCTGAGGATGGAGACGAGCGGCTCCGCTTCTACTGCCACCTTGACTGGCACGAGTTGTTCGCACCGCGGTGCAAGCACTGCAGGACGCCGATTTTGGGAGAGCACATTGTGGCTTTGGGCGCCCATTGGCACTACGGTCACTTCTTCTGTGCCGAGTGCGGAGACCCGTTTGAGCAGGGCATGACACATATCGAGAAAGACGGGTATGCTTGGTGTATCAACTGCCAGACCAAGAGAACTGAGCGGAGGGCGCCTAAATGTAAAAGATGCCGGACGGCGGTGATTGGGCAATACATTATGGCGCTAGGCGGGGAGTGGCACGAGGAATGCTTCCGCTGTGCTTCTTGTCAAGGTGGGTTCGACGACGGACAGATCTTTCCGATAAAGGAGAGGGGCGAGGCTGTTGTGTTGTGCACCAAATGTCGAGCGATGGAGCTCAAGATGTGATGCGCCAACTGAGATAAGGCTTCACGTCCCTCAGCGGGTGACTTGTTGACTCGTATCAGGCTTGGTTTGGCGTTGTGTGTTTCAGCTTGAATCCAACCCCCTAATCATGAGATAAACCGTCTTTCAAACGTCTCCCACGCCCACAATGCGTCCGCGACATGCCCATCTCGGACCTTGTTGAAGGTTCTTAACTAGTCCGTCCGCTTTATGTTGCAGAGTTAAGGGAATGATTTTGATCCGTACGCCAATATGACCCCAAGTATGACGGACACAAGTCTGACCGTCAGATCAAATCTATAGAAGTTAGACCAGCAGGACAAGGAAAGCAGTGATGTTGAGAAGCAGCTTGGTCCCGAACTAGCTGCGTCTCAGATTATCTATGGAGTGTTCTGAATTTGTAAAGCCAACATTCACTACCCATCCTCTAGAGAAGTCGTGGGTTCACCAGATGCGTATTGCCTATTCCGCGTCAAACATGCGTTTCCCTCGTATCTAATGCGTCATCTTTGTGCGCATGGTCATCATTATCATACTCGTCGTGACCCATCTACCAACTCGACAGCATGTGACGTGTACGCCATCCCATGCTTCTCTGGGTGTTGGCCGGCGTCGGTCAGCATGCACATCGTCCTCCTCCCACTTGCTCCTGGTGCACTTCGAGGCAGTCGCCGTCTGCCATCTCGAGCTATTACGGAAAGGGTAGGTCAGTTTCGAGCAATGGGGAAAAATTAAGTAGATAGGGAAGGGCCACGCGACTCACGGTATCAGGGGTATCGGCAGGCTGGACGCGTTGGCCCTCGAACAGGAAACGCACGGATTGAATGCTCTTTCCCTGGCGTTCACAGAATGCCGTCATGAGTTTCTCTAGCTTCGTCGAGCGCTTGATCTTGAAGAAGACCTCGTTGTTGTTGTCGGTGACCTTGATATTGAGATGCTCAGACGGAGCCGGAGCCTCTGGGCGATCACCGGTCGGACTTCCGCTTTCGTTCTCGCCAGACATTTTTGATGGAGGTGACGAGGTAGGATACGAGATGATATTCTGATAGATAGGGGGGATGGCAGTTAGTGGGGTGAACGTTGCTACATGTGTGTGTGCGAGAGGGTGCTTGTGCGCGAAGTAGATGAAGTGCGACAGGACAGGGTCTGACCAAGATTTCCCAGGATTACTTACTGGTTCGCTTCGTTTGGGAGAGTACGAGGGGGTTATCAAGGCTTCTCCGTGATTTAGAAAATATGGTGCTCTTCCCTTCGGATGAAACAGGGTGGTCAGTGCCGCCGTCGGTGAAGTTTGCTGGGGCGGTTGATAGAGAAGATGTTGAAGTAATGGTGGAGTGAAGTGAAGTGAAGTAAAAGTTATGGTGGGTACAAATGCAGGCAAGTAAGGCAAAGCTGGGGTCTGGAAAACGTCCACATACTTGCTAGGTACTAGGGCGGACGTAACTCAAGAGAGACATACAGATCTGTACGAATATGTACTTAGGAACAAGCAGGCAGGTTCCTCACGTACATACCAGGTTAGGTGGTGTAGTAGGTACTCATGATAGCTGAGGTAGGTATCCGGTATGCATATGGATGCCTGCAGGTGTAGTAATTATACCTACTGGGGTAGTCTCTTGCCTTAGGTACATATCTTCGCAACTTGGAACTACCGGGACAAAGATGTAGGTAGGTGATTAA
This sequence comes from Monosporascus ibericus, assembly GCA_004154915.1. Classification (NCBI taxonomy): domain Eukaryota; kingdom Fungi; phylum Ascomycota; class Sordariomycetes; order Xylariales; genus Monosporascus; species Monosporascus ibericus. The sequence continues at coordinate 15,696 of QJNU01000043.1, read as the reverse complement.
TAAAGGGCGAAGAGATACATAAGGAGCCAGCTACCTTTTATGCGCTTCCCAGTCGCGATATCCAGAACCTCCCTACCCTCAACGTTGATGTCTTTTATTGCGCAGGTATCTCAGCTCGGAACATGGTCTGCCTGTGCCTTCCCGTCCAGTGCAAACGAACGCCTTCCACTAACTCCGCTTCAGGGATTGAAAGAAGACCTTGAAGCCCAACCACCTTGTCATCCTCGTGCGGTAAGTGCTGGTCCCCATCAGCGCATCCGTCCTTGCCTTGTCTCGAAACTTGTTATAAACTGACTCGAGCCTTTATCCTAGTGTGCCATACAAGGTATCAATAATTCCGGGCTCGTCAGTTGCTCTTGGCTCAGTTCCTTGAGGTGCTGACATGGTAGTCAGACTGTCTAAAACGGAGCGCATACAATGAGGCAAAGTGCCAGAACTTGGTAGACGCCTTGTACGAATGTTGTGATGCGTTCTACAAGAAGAACGGAGAAGATGCTACAACTTCTAGTTGCCCAAAGGCCCCTCTCCTACGACTCAAGCTGAAGCAGCGGCAAGACGAAAAGTACAAGCGATAGGGCAGAAATATTTACCATGCTTACAGCATGTATAGTATAACTGTACCTTATATCGACAGGCGAGCGAGGCATAGCATCAGAAGGATCACAGTCAACAAAGATAGAGAATGTTTATGCGGGAATGGAATGTGACACCCATCCTCTTGACGTGAATCCTGAATAGACAGTCGAGACCACAGTTTCGGAGAGTGAAATTGATCTAGGCGAATCATTGAGCACGCAAGAGACCTCAAGGGCCTGAATAAGCATTGAAAAAAGCAATTGGCTTATCCCGAGACTCTAAAATGAAGCCTCATTGACATTATGTAGTAGGAAAGGGAAAGAAAGCCATGGTAAAAGGTGGGAGAAAAGACTTTTTATACTTCTGCCACGGGTGGCAGTGGCCCGCTCAGTGAGGGCGGCTACTAGTAGGTATGTCGTACCTACATGGGCAATGTGTAAGTGTAGGTAACGAGCGCCGCTATCTTTGTACCTTTTATGGTGTGTAGTCTGGGAGAAGTGGCAGATCGCCCAAGGAGTACATACAAGTATATCCACCGACCGACCTTGTACATATATACTGGGTACCTACTTTGCTATATACCTAGGTAGGTAGCTACATACCAGCCACAAATCCAAGGGGGAGAAGTGCCCCCGAGGATTCCACCTATTGCGTTTTTGATACGGAGTACGTACCTTACATTAACCATGAGTGGCTCCTACGTAGGTACTACAATACCTATCCAGCTACATAGGTACGCAAGCAAAATGGAAAGATCCATGCTCTCCCACTGAGCTCTTGACCCGCCTACTCCTAACTGAACATCTTGAACTACCTACTTACCTTAGCAAGAGAGAGGTAGTAAGAGCCGCAATTCGAAGACCGGAGGCGAAGTTGACCTATCCAACACGTTTACAGTCATCTCCCTGGCGCCAACAAACACATTAGCTGTCCCTAGTCGCGTTCCCCTAGCAATTCTAAATACAAGATACCAGTCTCTAATATCTTCCTTCTCATCCCCAGCCGCCTTAGCCCCACGGCTTTGACAATGCTGGCGATATCACCCACCACAATAGACGAGCCCCGATTCCTGTAAAGCGACTCATCCCCCTTCCCCCCGGCTACCATTTGTCACCTCAACGACACAATGCTGTCATCACATAGAGAACGGCGCACGGCGGCCGTACGCCAAGACAGATCCCCAAGCTCATTCGGATGGCTCGAACGGGAAAGTACGTATATTCATTTGTCCTCCATGGCCGTCATGAGTCCGATGCCGTTAACCAATCTCCATACTGACACGCCCACCTGCATAGCATCACCTTCTGATATGGGTGAAGTGGGCGAAGAATTCGTCCAAGATGCCCAACGATTTGCTAAAGCACTCGATGCGCTCTCCCTACCGAAGAAGTCACTCGCTGAGAAGCGTACCGAGATATTCCGACTGGTCGACGTCTATTATCGCCATGCAGTAGAAAAAGTCCATACCTTGCGCGGTTCGCGTCGCCAACCACCCAGATCCAGTCTCCGCCGCTTAGACGACACTTCAAGCCAAGACTCCATGGACCTGGACGAGGCCGAGAACGGGGAAGAATCGCCTTCCTTAAAGGGGAGTCTCCAATACTGGGAGTTGGAGGCCCAGACGTGGGACATGCTGCGCCGCTTGTTACCTCTTCGCTACTCGAATCAGAACACCCTCAAGCCCGCAAGCCGCGACGTCTCGAGGTTCCAGAATACCTCCGAGATGTGGGACGATTTTCTGCGGACTGACCCGGTCGCCGGCGAGCGTAAGGCCGTTCTCGAATGCTTGCAGGCGAGTGCCGACGAATCGCGCGTCGATATAGACGAGCTTGTGCGAGAGTACCAGCAGCGGGCGGAGCGAGGCGACATCATTGCGTACGGCTGGCTTCACACACGCTCAGCTATCAAAATGCAGAAGAATATTAACGGCTGGTCTGGGGCCCTGGATCCAAACACCTCAGATGCCGGCCAGATGCTGCTCGATAGCAACGGGACGGAACCCCTCGTCACCCAGCTCGATCCTGACGTGGCTTCGCGGCAGGGCCGCAAGCTACAGCCGCAAGATGAGTACTTCGAGAGGGCCATCTGGCTCGGATGCTACGAGCTGCTACGGAGAGGGCGAAGCGTCTCTGAGATCAGAGACTGGTGCATTGAGCGGACTGAAGTCTGGAGGGCTGTGAGCATGTCGGCCATGCCCCTGTCCAGGGATGAAGAGCAAGAGTGTGTGGATGTCAGCCCGCTATCTACTATCCTTTGGCGACGAACATGTTTCGCTCTGGCTCGCCAAGGAGGCACTGACGACTACGAGCGTGCGGTCTACGGCATACTCTCCGGCGACATACCCAGTGTAGAAAAGATATGTCTGGAGTGGGACGATTTCGTATTTGCTCATTATAACGCGCTGCTGCGGTCTCAATTCGATGCGTATCTAATAAAGCGCTCCTCGCCAGATGCGACCGCATCTGTCACCCAGTCACTTTCCTCTTTCAACGCCGTCCAGTTCCACGGCGATTCTGCCCCCGTCGCCAAACGGATCGTTGAGTCCCTTGAGTCGCATCCCAAGACCTCCGCGGAGGCTAGAACACCAATGAGGTCGCTTCAAGCAGCCATCATATCCGACAATCTAGATCAATACATCTACGAGTTCGGGCTGGTGCTCGGAGAGCAGGCGAACGGAGAGGAGGCTTCGGCATTAATACCCAAATTCGGGGTTGGGGACGTCGAAATTGACGCTAGTAAATTCTTTCGGCTGGACAGCTACAGAGGATTGCGTCTCCTAGTCCACATATACCTTCTGATTACAAGTCTAGAAGACTTAGATGGCAATAGGCGCGAAACCCTAACGGAACGCCACCGGGCACAAGAAAACGTGCTTTCTGCTTATGCTAGTGCACTCCGGTTGAACGATATGACGGACTTGTTGCCATTATACTGTTCCAAACTTGAAGGAGATAGAGCGTTCTTCACGCTTGGTCGGAACGTCAGCAACCTAGTCGACCCCGATGCCAGAGAGATGCTGCTACGAATAATGGAGAAGCTTGGAATGGATATCGCCAAGTTCGTCCAGTTCCAACCAGAGTCTCTCCTGCGGCAGTACCCGCATGTAGATGGCGACAGGTCGGTGTTAGGTAGCTTCACTGTCTTCTCCAATGAACCCCCTACCCTGAAGTACGGAAGACCCCTGAAGCCCGACTTTTTCGGCGAAGTCCCTGATAACCTCAATCCCGTCGATGAACAGCTCATCCAGTCGCTGGAGTGGTTCCTGCTGGTAGATGGTCTCTGGCATGAGACCTTTGATGTGGGCACTGTAATATACAAGCGCTTTTTGAGTAAGTGAAGAGAGCTCCCCCGGTCGCAGCCTAGAGAGCCCCTTGTATTAACAGCTGAATAGAGCGATTTAACCTGCATGCGGCACGCGCCCTGTCGGAGCGAGTGCCGTGCTCGGAAATATTCAAGAGAAAAGCCGGTGTTACTATCCCTGACGATACAGACATCACATGGTTTGAAGATGTCAGATCCGGCGCGGCGAGTAGCGCCTTTGAAGAGAATGGTCTGGGCATGGACGAGATAGCAGCGGCTCGAAACTACTTCGAGATGGAGTGCCTCGTACGGTCACTTGACTCAATGGAGACCATAGCATCAAGTGCGGGCCTAGCTAGGGAGTACGTGACACCGGGACACCATACCTATAGCGGAACCTGGGCTAACATGACGATCAGTCCCACCGAAGAATTGGACAGGAACTTCTGGGCACAAATTGGCTGTGAAGTGAAGAACATAAAAAGCTTCATGCGGCCTTTGTTGAGCAACTGGCTTGTTGAAAGCGTTCACGGTAAAGAAATGATGTTGCAGTGAATATGTGAACAATGCTGACGGGCTGAACAGAGGATGCGGATTTCAGCCTCCTTCGAGACTCCTACCTTCCAGAGACGATCATAGGCTACGTCAGCGTGCTACACTTCGCGGGAACTAGCTTGTCTCGAGACAACCTCCTTGAGTGCATGGAGCTAGCGGCGGTCATCGCCAAGAAGGACTCGGACGTGGCCGCGGTGATAATGAAGTGTGGGAGGATGAAGGAGGTAGTAGATGGTTTCGCGAATTGTAGCAAGGCACTCGCGATAAGCGGGAGCGAAAAGAAAGGTTCAGGAGGCAGTAGCAAGAAGTTGCGCGAGATGGGCTGGACACGAGAACTATGGTCGGTCAAGCGGTGAAGCTTGCGCGGCCATCGGCCGAGTAACCTCCTTTCCGCTGGCGCCGGAATAACGGTGTCAAGAAGACAAAACGAGACCCTCTAGACTATACATAATCCCTGGGAGTAATTTAGGGTCGGATGTATTCAGTGGCGTCTCTCCCCAGGGTACCCAAGATGCCGTATACATGAGGGTACGGACCTAACACTAGTTTGTTAATTGCGTATAAGGGAGATAGCGGTTGCCTACCGGCGTATATACCTGAACTCAGATATGGGCAAATAAATATTAACCGGCTCATTTTAATAGCTGGCATTTATTAATAATTAAAAATTTTTAAATACGTATACTATATATTGTTATAAAATATAACGTACCATATAAGCGAACCGAATGCACAAACGAAGCGAACGGATTAAAATACGTTTTAACTATCCAACTTTAATTATTCATTTTTTAATATTAATAATATAAAACGGGTTATAAAAAAAGAAAATAAATTTGACGGTTTAAATTAAAAAAGAATTTTAAAACTTAGTTATATAATATTTAATTTTATATATAAAATTATCTAAATTACGTTATATAAACGATATAACGTTAAACGCGTTCGAACTGATATTATTTTTTAAAGCGGAAATTAACGCCGATCGAATCTTTAATTTAAAGACGCGAACGTTATATATTAAGCTGTAATACGTTAAAAATATAATAAATTTATTTTTTGCTTAATATATTACGAGACATATCGAAATTAGTTAAATATTAAACTTTATTAAATAGGGAAAAAAGTTATAATATATTTACGTTAAAAATATTAATTATTAAAAAGTAATATACGAAAATTTAAAAATATTTCATAAATAACTCGAATTTATTCGGCTTATAATCATAAAATATGATATTATAAAAAAGATACTTATAATTTTAACGTTATAAATTTTAAGAGTTTTTATAATATTAAATATAATATTTTTTTAAGTATTTCTAAAAAAAAATTAAACCTAAAAAAAACCCGAAATTATTTTATTGTTATATAGGTTATTAATTATAAAATTAAGTTTCATTATTATTTATTATATTAATTGGAAAAAAATATTATTTTTAATATTACGATAATTTATTATTAGCCGATTAAAACGTTAATATTAATTTAAAAAGATTTATATTAAATAAATTTAATATATCGATAAATATATTTAAACGCCTACAAATATAACAAGACGTTTTTTAATTTTCGACGGCTACGAAATTATTACTTAATAAAATTCGAAAAATATTTCGCAGATAATAATATTATTACGTTTCATATAACGTCCCACATCATGTTACCGGATGTGCCATCTTACCGGATAATTTCTAGTATTCTGGGATAACAAATTTAAATTAATAGAATTTTTTATCTTTTAGCTTATTTATAGTTTTCTTATAAATACGCGCATTATATCCAGGTTTACCGTAGATATTATATTTTCGTTTTTTTTATTTTAACCTTTTTATAACGGTTACGTTTAGTTATTATTAGTTGGAATTTTTTATTACCTTTTTCTTTTTTGGTTAAAAAAACTTATTCTTTTTATATAATAAATGTTCCTTTTTTAAAAGACGTTTATTTTTAATATTTCGACGTTTATTAAAGGTATAATTAATTTCGCGTAATTAACTAACTTTTACTTTTTAAAAATAAGTATATATTAAAATATTAAATAACGTCCTACACGAGCTCGTTGGATACACAAGCTCGTCAGACACTTTTTTAGCCATTTTAACTCTTTATTTTTAATCGCCTATTTTTAACATTAACATTATGAAACGCCTTATTAAAGAAGCTAGAATGAACTTAATAATTCAAGTTAAAAAAAGAAATCCGAAACTTAGTTTTAAACGTTTTAGTTTTATATACGATATCCCTTTATTTATTTTAAAGAACCGAATTTATGGTAAACCTTTTAAACCCGATATTATCGCAAATTTACGAAAGCTAGAGCCGACCGAAAAATAATCGATTATCGACCGAATTCTTGACCTAAATACGCGAACGTTTCCTATTGTTACAGGAACAGGGATTCCTGTCTTAGAGAGACCAACCTTCGAGGCTTGGCTCGTGCCCGTCACGGGTAAACCTCGGAGGGAGGCTTGGCTCTTAAGGTGATCTGTTTGATCTGGATGATCTGGGACCAGATCACATAGATCATACAGATTTACGATATACTTACTAAAAGATAATTAGATATATATAAACTAAGTTCTTTATATAAATAGCACCTACTTAATTTCGCTCCTTAGCTATTAATCTAAGCTTATAGCCAAAAATAACCGTTTTCTATTATGGAAAAAGTTTTTAAACCTTTTTAATGAACAAACTCTTAATAGATCATTTTTCGCCTTATTATTACCTACAAATTAAAACCCCTTTTCGGATACTGCTCATACCTCTAGGTAGATGTATAATGGGTTTATTACATTTTGATAATTTCTTAATTAATAACCGACGGATAATTCTAAACTTAATTAAGCATAAGCTTTTTTAAACTTAATAAAAACGATATTATAAAACGACGTTTAAAAGATAAATAATATACCCTATCCCCGTTATAAGCCAGTAAAAAATTAATAATTAAATTAAATAATTTACCTTCTATTGAAAAAGTTTTTAAACTAGTTAATAATATTATACCTTTTATAATTAAAGGTAAAAAAGATCCTTTTTTTTCCTAAACCTAGTATTTAGCCCCGGCTTTAAAGGATATTATTAAGGTCCAGGAAGATTCGGAAAAAGAAAAAGAACCGGAGGTTTAGGAACCTTAAGGTTTAAAAGGAAAGGAAAAAGAGTTTTTCCGGAAAAGAAAATGGAAATTCTGTTACGTAAAATCCAAGCCCTAAAAAAGAATAAAGAAAAAAAGCCTAACCCTTTAAAAAAAATAACTTAACTTACCCGAGGAATAAAAGAAAAAACCCCAGTACCTTTATTATTCGGCCTTAATCGGTACCGCGAAGCTATTATCCCATCTCCCAGTTACTACGGAATGCCGGAAATTAAAGGTTATAAGTTAATTACCTTAAAGCCCTATAACGGAATTATAAATATGAAAAGATTTTTTATTTAAATTAAAACTTATCCTAAGTTTTATTAAAGTTTTTAACGGAAATTTATTAAATAATAATAATTATTTCTTAACTACTTATTAAACGAGTTTTTTTATAATTCGAACTTATTATAAAGGATTACCTAAAAAACTACTTTAAGGAATCCTTAAATATTATTAATTATATTTTTAACGATTACCGATATTTCGAAAACCAAATACGAATTATATTTGGAAATTTAAATGAAAAATAATACGTAGTAAAATAATTATACCTTTTTTACTAAACGAAATCAGCCGCAAAATATACGACGGAATTTAGCCGTTTAGCCGTAATTTTTAATTTATCCGAAAACGCGTTATTTTATCCCTTTTACGATAACTTAAAATCGTAATTTAAGGATAAAATATATATAATACTCAAGATAAGATCTTTTAAAAAGTATATTAATAAAATAATTATTATTAACCGACGTACCTTTAACCGGTATTTCGAAAAAAAAAAAGGAATTAATAAACGAAATAACGATAAAAGCTTTAATAACCGAATTAAAAAGGATAAGGGCAAGTTTCAGAAAAAAGTAAATACTGCTTTAAAAAAGCTTAAAAAAAACAAGTCCGATATAAAGTGTTTTAATTATGGTAAAAAAGGATATTTCAAAAGCGAATATCGTTTTCCCGCTAAAAAGAACTCCAAAATGGGAAAAATTCCTTAACCCAAAAAAAAAGTTAAAGCGGCTAAATAAGAAACCGACAGTAAGGCAGAAAAGGAAAAAAAAAAAAGTTATTTCGACTTTTTTTAGCCAGAATTTACTATTATTATTACCATTTAAATCCAGAACGACATTTTAAAGTACGAGGATTATTTTATTTACCAGGACTTTAAGGTTAAAGCTTATAAATATTACCCCGAATAAATAACTTTCAGGATAATTATAAAGTTAAGATGTTGCTGCTATCTTAACGTATAAAAGTGCGAACTATATAACGAGAATGGTTAACTTCGACCTAACGCCAGCAACCATGGATAGTTATGTCCGGAGCTTTGCGAGTTTTCCGAATGTACGATATATACCAGATCCCGAGAAAACCAGTATAAATTATTATACTTTACCACTTATTATATTAATAATTATTTCGTTTATTTCCGAATTAAAAAGAATAACGACTTTTGGCCCGGATAAAACGAAAAAACACTTATCGAACTAGATAACGAATGCAGATGTACAAAAATTCCCCGATGGCTAAAATACCTTATGTTTTATTATTTACATCCCGAATTAAAATAAAATTCAAAGAAAATAAAATTCAAAGGCCATATCGTAAGAATGTTTATGTTATTCCACGATGCTTTATATTTAATACGAACTTTTAAATATTAAAATATCCTTTTCGGAAATTTATATTTTTAACCCCATAATTTAAAGGGTGTAAAATTAAGGATCGAGCTTAAAAAGAATAATTACCTTTAAATGTAAATATAGTAAAAAAAACGTAATTCAAATACAAAAACGGTTAATATACTAAATACGTTATTCGAAAGGCACGCCGATAGAAGTTTTCTTAGGTTAGATATTATTATAAGTTAAAAAAACGTTAAAGGCCTTCGAAAATAAGGCATCGAAAAGCCCTAACTTATAAAACCTTATACGAAGCAATAAAAGGATTACGCAGCCAGATCGAAATTCTCTTTTAATATAAGAATAATACGATTAAAGCTATAATTAACTTAAAGGCCGAAAGCAACTTTATCTTTTCCGCGGCGGCAAAGAAATATTAAGTTCCTTAGAAATATAAGTTAAAGTGCTACAAATTACGTATAATAAACGGAAGCTTATCTAAGTATAAAAACGGACGAATTTTCTGAAAAACTAAAAAACTTTCAGTTTCGATTTAAGGATATTAAAAACGAATTTCGTTAAATATTGCCAACATTTTTAAATATAATGTTATCTTGGGAATGTCGTAGTTTAGGACTAACAATTTATATATTAATTAGAAATATTAAATACTTTCTTAAAAAGATAAAGGAAAGTTACCAAAAAAAAACGAGCAAAAAGTTTATTATATTATTAAGGAAGTATAAGTATCAAACCAAGCAAAAACGGTACCATTTAAATACTAAGGATTTAAGAAATTGTTTAAGGATAAAAAAAATTACGAATTATTATCATATGGTTAATAAGATTACCGAATACCTATTAAAAAAGGACTTTATCCTAAACTTTATAAAATTTACTATATAAACCCTAAAAAATTAAAAACCTTATAAAAAACCATTTAATTCAACCTAAAAAAAAGGATATATTCGACCTTTTAATTCCCCTGCCGGATACCCCGTCCTTATAGTACCAAAAATCAAAGATAAAAAGCAAAAGATCGACGAAAACGGAAACCTAGTTTTTAGAAAAGTAATTAATTATAAATAGCTAAATAATATTACGATTAAGAATAAATACTTTTTAATTTTTATAAACACATTAAAAACGTTAGCAAAATTAAATGGTTTACTGCATTTAATTTTAAAAACGGTTATTATCGTATTAAAATAATTAAAAAAATAAAAATAAAAAACGGTATTTAAAACGATACATAAATTTTATAAGTACCGAATAATACCTATAAAACTTACCAATACTTCTGCCAGTTTCAAACGCCTAATTATAATCATTTTACGGAAGTATTTAGACAAGTTTGTATTCGTTTACCTCGACGACATTCTTATTTACTTGAAAACTTTAAAAAAATATATAAAGTATATCGCTTAAGTATTCCAAACCCTGGATAAGGCGAATATCCGAGTTAACCCAGCTAAAAGCGTATGGCATATATAAAAGTTAAACTTTTTGGGATATATACTTACCCCCGGCCAAATTCAGATTTAACGCTTTAAGATAAAAGCAGTTAAAAACTGACCTATCTTTAATAAGGCGACCGTTATCGATATCCGGTAGATCTTAGAATTTTCGGGTTACGTATAAGGCCTAATTAAAGGATATAAAGATATAGTTAAACCATTAACGAAACTTATTATTAAAAAGTACGTCGGAAAAAAGTTTAAGTTTTTAGAAAATGCAAAAAGGGTATTGTAAATTTTAAAAAACGTAATTATTAATAAACCCATAATAAAACTACCTAATGCAAAAAGAAAAAGCGCTTAAAAACAGATGTCTTAAATTACGCATTAGGTACCGTTTTAAAACAACTAAAAAATAACGATAAATAATACCTAGTAACTTATTATTTAAAAATATTCCGAAATATAAAACTTAAATACCCGATTTACGAGAAAAAACTGCTAGCAATTAATACTTTTAAAAAGTAAAAACCTTTCTTTAACGGAATTAAAAAACCCTTTAACGTTTATTTTAATTATAAAAACCTTACTTAATTTATAAAAGCATAACAACTAAATAAACGACATAAAATTTGGATGATTTTTTAATTAAGGTTTAATTTTAAAATATATCATATTAAGGAAAAAAAACATTTAAGCGGATATTCTTAATCGTAAAGGTAATTATAATTTTAAGGTTCCCAAATAAAGTATGTAAATGTTATAGTATAATAAGGATGGTATTATATAGTTATGCGAAATCCTAAAAAAATCAAACCCGGAACTTTTAATACGGTTCCGAAATTCTTACGATACGAACAAAAAGAAAAAGGTTTAATAGCTGAAAGAATAGCTAAAAAACTAGTTATTATACCGTAATAAAATTTACGTACTTAAGAATTAATAGGAATAATTCGTAAGGAAATTCCACGAAAACTTATTACATAAATATTAAAGAATTTTTAAAACCACTCGACGATTACAAGAAAAATACGACTTTCTCGAATTTCGCCAAATAATTAAAAAGGTTATTAAAAATTATAATATTTATAATAAAGCTAAAATAATACGTTATAAACCCTATGGGCTGTTATAACCTATCGATATTCCTAATAAGACATGGAATATTATAGCTTAAGATTTTATTACCAACCTTCCTTTATTTAAAAACCTAATTATTAAAGTCGAATACGACGGAATTTAGGTGATTATTAACAGATTTATTAAGTATAAATATTTCCTACTTTTTAAAAAAATTATAATAGTAAAATAATTAGCTTATGCATTTATCCGATATTACCTCGACAAATACGGAATATCAGAAAAAATTATTTCTGACCGAGATAAACTGTTTATATTAAAATTTAGCACTAGCTTTTTTAAACGGAAATATACTAAGCTTAAGTTTTTAATAGCTTATTATTTATAGATAAATAATTAAACGAAGCGATTAAACCAAACCTTAAAATAATACTTAAAAAGTTATATTAATTACCAGCAAAATATTTAGGTAAAATTGTTACTATTAGCATAAGTAACCTATAATACGTTTATTAACGAAAATATGGACATTTCCCCCTATATAGTTATATACGAACATAAGGCAATAACTTAACGACTAAAACAACCGGCATATAAAACTTTTATAATCATTATTATAACTTCCCGAACAAAAATAATAATAACGGAAATTAAAACGATATAATCCCGTTTACGAATCGAATTACGTTTTCTCCAGTAAAAAATAGCCTAATATTATAATAAGAAAAAAATTAAGAGATTAATTTTAGCAAAAGGAAATGAGGTTTATCTGTTACGCCAAAAACAAAATATAACGTCGAACATCTTACAAATTAAAACTAAAAAACCTAACGATAAATTCGATTTTAAAAAATTTGTTCCGTTTAAAATTAATAAAGTTATTTCCAAAACCAACTACCGATTATTACTACCTAGGATAATAAAGATATACCTTATTTTTTACATTTCCTTACTTAAACTAGCACCCAAAAACGCCCCGTTAAAGATAAGCCTAAAAATCAAAAAAGATGATAATAAGTACGAAATCGAAAAAATACTAGACTTTAGAATAATCAAAAACAAAATCCAGTACTTAATTAAGTAAGAAGGATATTTATACGAAGAAAATACTTGGGAACTATTTAACTACCTAACGAATACGATAAACTTGGTTAAAACGTTTTACCGGCAGAATCCTGACCGACCGTTTCCAGCGTAGCTAAAGTCGTAAGCGATAAAGGTTCCCCGCTTAAATCCAACCTTACGGCGTTTTAGTCGAACGAAGTAAACGCCTCCGCTATGGCGTCTATCTCGGAAGCAAGCTGCGCCTACTTTGCCTCCATACGACGTTGCTCTTTTTCTATCTTTTCTCGTTTTTCCAGCTGATTTAATTTTAAACCCTTTTTTAGTAACTTTACCGCCCTTTTTTTTGAGAAGGCCTTACTAAAGGCGTAACCGCCTTAATCTCCCAATAAACCTTAGTAACTTTTCGTTTTATTTACGACGCTTTTTTTTTTACAGCTTCTTAATACGCTAAAAACTCGTCCTTTAAAGCACGTTGCTCCTTTTGCAACCGTTCCTACGTTTCGTTCATTTTTTTTAAAGGAATTTATAATTAAAATGTTACAAAAGGGACATTAACAACGAATATAATAATTATAATGCAAAAACTCGGGGACGTAAAGATAATCAATTTTACCAAGCCGCGTATAATTAAAACAGGAAAAGGCCTTAATGCCAAACTTCTTAATTAAATCAGCACGAATATTACGAAATCGCGTTAATTTAAACGAGGTTTTTTTTTTTTTTTTTTTCTGAATACGGCTTGTTATAGTAAAATCAGCTGGGACATTTCCAACTCTCTTTAACAAAATAAAAAGTAGCTACCTACGGTTTTTATCTTTAGGATAAAAATTCTTAAAAAGGGGAAATAGTATTACAGAAATAAGGGTTCCTGTCTTAGAAAAATTAACCTTCGGGGTTTGGCTCGTGCCCGTCACGGGTAAACTTCGGAGGGAGGCTTAGCTCTTAAGGTAATCTGTTTAATCTGGATAATTTAAGACCAGATTATACAGATTATACAGATCCACGATATACTTACTGAAAGATAATTAGATATATATAAACTAAGTTCTCTATATAAATAGCACCTACTTAATTTCGCTTTTTAGTTATCAATCTAAGCCTATAGCTAAAGGCAGCCGTTTTTTACTGTAGGAAGAGTCTTTAAACCTCTTTAACGAACAGACCCCTAGTGAATTATTCCTCGCCTTATTGTTACCTGCAAATTAAGACCCCTTTTCGGATACTGCTTATATCTCCAGGTGGATGTATGACAGGTTTGTTACACCTATCCGGCTTTAATACGTTAAAGATATGGCGAATCTATTGCTAGCCTAACGCGTTACGACGCGCATCGGGGTTAACTAGGCTCCGAACTTTATTAAATAATAAGAAAAACTTAAAACGCGTTTAAATCGAAAAATCGATTATCAAAAAATACGGTACGAAAATCCAGAAACATTTCGTAAATAGTTTACATTTGTTCGAGTTATAATCGCAAAATACGGTATCGCAAAAAAGGATATTTATAATTTCGACGAAACGGGCTTTTTAATAGGGCTTCTTATAATATCGAGTATAATAATTATAAATGCTAAAAAACGTGGAAAACCTAGATAGGCGTAATAAAGTAATTAGAAATGGGTAATAATTCTATAAGCTGTTAATTCATAAAGTTAGGTTATACCTTTATTTATTATTTTGGCGGGGAAAAATTATCTTGGTTCTTAATATCGAGAATATTAATTATTACCTGATTAAAGGCTTAGTATAAGCCATAATAGCTAGACAATAAACGAATTAAGTTTAAAATAAATTTAACATTTTAACAAATATATACGAACGCGTACGAAAGGAATCAAACGTCTTTTTATCCTCGACGGCCACGAAAACTACCATTCGATCAAATTCGAAGAATATTACGCGAATAACGATATTATTACTTTTTACATACCTGCGTATTCTTTTTATCGGCTTTAACTTTTTAACATTTCGTACTTTTCCGTTTTAAAGCGCGTTTATTCGTTTTATATCGAAAGTTTAATACGACGTTACTAAATTTATATCGTTAAAGAAGATTTCCTCGCCGGTTTCTACGACGCGTTCAAAGTTGCCATAACGTCCGATCATATTAAATCCGGCTTTCAAAAGCCTAGACTTATTTTATTCGATCCGAATAACGTTTTTTCCGAATTAGAAGTTCCTTTAATTATGCCTACGCCAACTATCTCCTCGCTTACTTCTGCCGGTTCCATTTCCCCCTTAAAAAAGACCCTTAAAACTATCCGCGAAATAATAAAATAAGGACGTTATTTAAAAAGAAAGATCTGAAATTATTTAAAAAGTTCGCTTACAAAAATAATTAAATCGGTTAATTTTTTAATCAAAAGTAACCTATTACTTTTATACGAAAATGTTTTTTTTTTCGGAAAAAAACTGCCTAATTACGCGAAACGAATTATATCTTAAGCAAACGTCGGAAAACTAAAAATAAACGTTTTTAAAAAGGAAGAACACTTACTATATAAGAGGGATAAGCTTTTCTGGCCCAAAAAGAAAGAAGTGGTAAAAACAATAACCAACAGTAATTAAAGAGGGTCGTGGCAAAAGGGTTAAAACCAAGGAACGAAAGTGTCGCGTCTGCGGTAAGCCCGGGTATAATGCGCGTACTTATGAAGAAGTTATAAATACGTTTAGCGAAAAGAAATCCGATTAGTTTAAATTAATTAGTTATATTATGATTGTTTTATTTGGATTTGTTGTCGCGGAGTGCTAAAAAGTGTCCGACGAGCTTGTGTGTCCAATGAGCTTGTGTGGGACGTTAAGTTTTATTTAAAAATATTAATCGATTTAATAATTCTTATTAGCGAGCTATCTTAATATTTTTAACCAGTTTTTAAAAATAACAGTCTTATTTTATTACTTT